>PVJO010011488.1:0-60139 GCA_004026905.1 Hystrix cristata | reverse complement strand
ATTGGAGTTGGCAGCCCTGTTGGTGTTTCCCTCAAGCTGGTCAGACTGGCTTGGCTACTTTATGTGAAGGTAAAAGCACTGTGTTGCCCTCAAGGTTTTGCAGAAAAAGCAGTATGAAAGAGAAATAGCTCCCTTTAAAAGTCCCCGGTAGGGTCACATATCAGATTATCTGCCGCTTTAGTTTCTTCAGAAGCCACTAGAGGTAAACAAAGGCTAGTATGTGTCGCTCAAACTCGGCTCCCATTCCCTGACCTCCAATTCCAACTTTCTAATCCTTGGACCTCTGAAACGCTTCAGAACTTCCTTCCCTTTATGAGAGGCAGAATGCTCCCTCTTCTGGGTGCTTTGCTTCTGTGGAATTTGATGAATTGGTTAGTGCATAAGCTCTTGCTGCCTACATACCAGCCATCCCCCTGAAGGAGAAAAAGATTCTTTTTACTCTGGTGTGTTGGTAATTCTATGGGATAAAAAGGCTATCCAGAAGAATAGAGTCACACATGCTTTCACATTTTCCAAGATATCTGTCATGCTAGAGAAGCATCAAAACCGTTTCCTAGCTCTTTTCTATCCAATCCATACAGTATATTTATAAACTGGAAAATGAGGCTAGAAAGCATAAAGGCTGGTATAAAAATGCCTATTTGAAATAACTAAACATTAGGTAGTGGGGGTATAGCTCAGTGGTAGAGTAGTTGCCTAGCATGCCCGAGGGCCCTTTGTTCAATTCCAGCACCAAAACAAACAAACAGAAGTCAGACAGATACCTATTATATGTGAGCATTGTACAAGAGAAAAATATGAAGATGTGAGTCTTTGCTTTATACAATGCAGGAGCCACATACTATAAAGCAAGACAGAATGTATAAGTGCTATATACAAGCACAAATGGCAATGGCAACAAAGCAAAGTCTGTGATGTGGCAACAGAGGCTTTCACTGAAGTGATGGCATTGCAATGGTCCCTCTACGGGTTGGCAGCAATTCTACTGACTTTCTATGTAGGGAGAACTAAGAAATGGGGACTGGCTTGAAGGGTAAGAAATGTAGAAAAGTAATGATATAAGCTGGAGAGCCAGAACCCAAGGAACCCAAAAGCCATATGCTTCATTCAATGGAATGAAGGGTCTCTGAAGATTTCTGATAGGGGAGTACCACACCAAGAATGGGCCTTAATCAGCTTACTCCTTTAGCTGTCTGGACATTTACTGGACATCTAGGAATAATGCACTGAACTTTTATCTAATCCTTATTTGTGAAATAATGTAAAGAACTCTAAGGAGACCAGGGCGAAATGCTTTGTCCATAATGAGATGTTTATTACTTGTAAACTATGTAGTCTCTCTATACTAAATCAGCCCATCTATAAACTAGAGAGCACCCTAGCTTACAGGTCAAGAGCACAGGTTTTGATAGACCCATGTTTAAATCCTGACTTTGGATTTAAGTCATATAATCTTGGGGAAGCCACTTCATCTCCCTAAGGCCACCCCTTCACCTTTTAACTATCCAATCTAACATGCCACCTCCCAAAGTCTAGAAAGATTGTCTCTGCTCTGTTCCAAGCCAGTATCTCTGTTGGTTCACTGGATCCCACCCCTTGCAGGCCCTCAAACACTTTGTTCCAGCAGTTAGGCCCCCTCTCTCCTGCTGCTCCAATGTGTCCACTCTAGTGAATCAGTAAGCCTAGGAACATATGGTAGTGATTCCTATCTTACAACGACTTCCATGGGTCCCAGATCTAATGTCCCTTCCAGCAGCCACCCAATTTCTTCACTTTCTTTTGTAGCAAAACACTGAAAGACTTCTGAGCACACCAAATACTCAATTCCCCTATTTTCTTACCTCTCTCTCATTCTCTCTTTAACCCACTCCTGGCCCATCAACATCACTTCGGTGAAGTTGCTCTGGACAATATCACCAAATCCAGTGATCATTTCTGAGACTTCATCTTACTTGAGCTCTCAGCATTGACTAGGTCACTTCTGCCTTTTAGGAACTCTTCACCTGGCTTTCGTTCTACTTGACTGACTGCTCATCCCTTGCTAGTTCACTTCCCCGGCCTTCCACACCCCTGAACACTGGAATGGCCCATGGCTGCAGTCCAGTCACCTTCTCCTACACCCCCAATTACCTAGCTCCCAGTAGGAATTCAAGAAAGATAGATCTGACTAGGAATACAGTTTCTACTCCTGTTCAGTACAGCTGACTCTCGGCCTGAAGGCCAGGAAGGAGAGTTGTGAAGAAGATCCCATCTCCGGCTGAGGTTCCGCCTAGAATGAGACAACAGCACTGTATCTCTGTGGCTGCGTGGAGACTGGCCTGGAAATGAGGAAGGAGCATAAAGACAAGTTTGCCAGCAGAGAAGAGGCTAAGCACTGGTGAGAAGAGCCTGGGAGAAGAGAAACAGCAACAGGGAAAGCGTTGGGTTGGGGCACTGTGAAAGGAAATGACGGTTTATGAGAAGTGCTTAGGATGCAGGAGAGGTTACGATGAACTTAAGGGTGAGCTAAGGGACACTTAAACTGGAGAAACTATAACTACAGCAGCCTGTGGGTATTACTAGCATGAATGGGAAAACGTTTTGGAAAACGGAGTAACTTCTTGATAAGCTAGCAGGAAAAAGTATATCTGCAAAGAAGAATTAAATATTCTAAAAATACATATTGTGCTTTCACATCCATGGATATATTGAATTCAGCAGGCAATTTTCAACAGAAAGGAGTACTGAAATATACTCTGGCTGGCAAGTTATTTTGAAAGTTGTCAAAAGTCCACTTGGACTCCTTCCCCTTGAGCACTTGCAGATCCATCTAATTTTTTTCAAGTGCTGCTTCTTACCATCACATCTCAGCAATCAAGTGGTCAGAACACATTGATATTACAGCATGACGCAGTAACAGTTTGGAAGGCTGTGTGTGGAAACAGGATTTGAACTCCAGACCTGCTGCTTACTGTGAGACCGAGCAAACCTCAGTTTTCTTAACTGTCAAATGTGGATGGTTTGCCCACCTCACTCAAATGTCAATTTTCAAGAGATCTTCTCAGATTTCTTGTCTTCACAGATTCATTGGTCTTCTAATATACTATACATTTATGATTTTACTTACTTGTTTGCCTTTCCCTGGGAGGACAAAGAATCATTGCTGTAACTGCAGAGCATCACCTGGAATATGGTAGGAGCTCAGTGATACTGACTGGACAATGGCTATCCTACCTTTGAGGGTTTGCTACATTTGTCAAAAAATAAAAACAGTCAGGGCACTGAAGTGTAGGAGTGATGGCATGAACGTTTGTGACTGAAGGTCTCACGCATGCTGAAGTTCTTTGTGCTGCAAGGCTGTGTGTACTCTGAAGCTCACACTCACAGCCCTGGCTCTGTTCCAGCTCTCCACTCCGGTGCCTGGAACCACAGGTGAGGAAAGGTTCACAAAGCCACATTACAAACTGCTAGGAACAGTGACTCACAGGTCAATCATAACTAAGTTATTCATCCCAAGCTATGTTTCCTGATGTATATTAAAAAAATCTACCCTAAAAGGAAAAGCTGGTTGTCCTGAACACAGATTATTAATGGGTTCTATGGTGGCTGTTTTATACCAGATTAAAGTCTACTAGTAGTAACTGAGCTGATTTGTACTGAGCCAACACCCTGAACCAGATGCTACATAAGTCAAAGATGCTTGTTTTTTTCTTATGTAGTGACAAACTAGAAGAAAAAATTGTTTCTTTTACATACATTCTTATCATTTTAAAAGACCACAAATTGATTTGACTATTTTCTTTTAAATTGCTTCTATATAGAAAAATTATATTTTTAAATTTTAATAATCTGCCTAGAATATTAAGTATCATTTTACTGGGTTTTTTTTTTTTGTTGTTGTTTTTTGGGTTTTTTTTTGAGACAGAGTCTTGCTATGTAGTTCAGGCCAGTCTCACATTCACCATGTAGACAGGCTGGCCACAAACTCACAGAGATCCTCCTGCTTCAGCCTCCTGAGTGCTAGGATTACAGGCATGCACCACCACACCCAGCCTCATTTTATTGTAAAGATGCTGTTGCTTCCTATCAGTAATTCTCCAATTTGTTAATCTAAACCTTAGATTCTACCCACTACCTTGCTGAAAGTATTACTTTCCTTAAAAACATACTCTGATTTGATTTGCAAGTTGTCATTAAATATTTCTCTGAGATAGATAGATAGATAGATAGATAGATAACTATTTCTCTGAGAGTCTCTGGCCAACCTCCCATTTGGCATTACCTTAAAGTCTGGGAACACCTGAGCATGGTGGTGCATGCCTGTAATTCTAGCACTCTGGGAGGTTGAGGTAGGAGGGCCGCAATTGAAGAGCCCTGGGGATACAGCTGGGACTTAGCTCAGTGTGAAAACACTGAGTTCAATCTCTAATACTGAAAAGAAAAAAAAAAAAAAGGAAGTCGGGGAAGAAAGGAGTTTAGAGGCAAGTTTCCTGATGTGAGGGAGGCTGACTCACTCCACAATTTACTATATAGACACTGTACTGATTGAGAAGAGAAAATGAGGTTCTGGCACCAACCTACACTGAAAATAACTCCATGATCATGACTCATAGCAGCAAGACACACACACAAACATGAATGACCCTATTATTGTGTTATTTTACTAATCAATGCATAGTCAGTGCTTAGGTCACAGTATGTATTTCAGAAAAATTTAGCCAGGCATGGTGGCACACGCCTGTAATTCCAGGACTTTAGGAGGCTGAGGCAGAAGGATCTCTGTGAGTTCGAGGCCAGAGTGGGGTACTTATTGAGTTCAAGGCCAATCTGTCTGAACTACATAGTGAGATCCTGTTTCAGAAAACAAACAAACAAACAAAAAAACCCAAAAAACTGAAATATTTGCCAAATAAAGAAATGAATACCCACCATGACTATTTGTCAAATTCAGGAATGAGAACCTCGCCTTGAGATAGAAAAGGTTGATGATGGCTAAAATGAGATTCTCTCAGGGAAGAGCAGTACTCTACAGTTCTGATCAGGGCTTTCCAGAGTTACGTGAGTAAGAGTTACATGTACTTTTAAGAGTTGCATGCCTGAGAACTAATCTCTAATGTTTGTGTGGTTAGGAGCCAACCTACTCATCAGATTTGAAGCAACTGCGCTTTAGGTATGGACCTTGACTTGCTGATTAGCAACCTGTTTGAGTGGAAACTCCTTCAGGGCAGAGAGTACATCTACCATGATCATCGCTATGTAACATGCCCTCAGCACATTGGTAAAAAACAAACAAGTATTCTGGGATGGATGGATGATCGATCAGAAACCCATACTGAAGGACATTTTTATCCCTCAACACAATAACTGTCATAATTACCTTCTACTACTCTATTCTGACTACATACTAGTTCCAAATTCAAAACTGATTCTCAGTCATGTCTGGGTATTTTTGTTTCTAAAAACTGAAGTCTAAATTATTTTGACCAAAAAAAAAAATAAAATAAATTATTTGGACCAACTCTTTTATAGAAAAAAGCTTAGAAAATTAGAAAAAAATTATTAAAATACTTCAAGGGCCAGGGTGTAGCTCAGTGGTAGACCACTTGCCTAACATATGTGAGACCCTGGGTTCAATCCCCAGTACTATTAAAAAAAAAAAAAAGCAAAACAAAACAATAAAAAAATTTAAAACCATAAACATGCCGACAAGATGATAAAGCAGTGCAAGCCAAATCCCAAGGGAAAACTGAAATCCAGAGAGGTAAATGACTACAAAAATTGCATTACATGAGGGTATTTGCCAGTCCCTGAAGACTGGAACTTATGTATCTATAGTCTTCTGAGGAGAAAGATCAAAATCTCAAAGAGCTTTTGCAAGGTGAAGAATCTAAAAGGCGGCCTTTTCTACAATAACTCAAGATTCTAGAAGATTCCCAAGGGTAAATCAGAGTTGGACTAAACCTCTTGTGAATTACAGCTGGGGTTCCAATAGCTTGGTCATCCAAAATACAAGGTACATTAAGTCTTAAACTGGTTTAAATTGGACCTGGGTTGAAAACAACTAGTGTTTGCAATTGGAAATTCTTTCTCTGCATTTACTGAGAAATTTATCTGCATTTATTGAGGAATTTATATGAGAAGTTTATTTCCTCAAATATTTATATTTGAGAAATTTATATTTCTAAATTCTAAGAGAAATCAGTTAAGAAATCTGAAAAACAAGAAAAAGCATTAGAATTCTCCTGTGTGAATAAAGCCTAACAATAAAAATAGAGATGTTATGGGTTTGAAGAAAATCATTCATAGCAAGATGAAAGCAAGTTCAAAAATACACATGAAGTAAAAAATTTCTATTGACATTTCCTGCAACCAGTACAAAAGCATGTAGGATGGAAAGTTGTGGGCAGATCTAATGAGTAAGTTTTATTTAGAACTGTTGCTATGTTATACATATATTTGAGTATGTGGCTTATGGCCCTGTGTGCTGGCAACAGTGAATCATTCTTGCAAATAAATATCAATGAGCTTATTTGCATAGTATGGTTTTTACAAATCTTGTAAGCAATGGTCCAAGAAATCAAGTTTTGGAAGCAACATCTTTAAATCTGGCAATTCTGATCCATGTTCTGTGTAGTGTTAAATCTTGCTAAAAGGTGAATGCTCTATAATTGAATAATAACCGGTAAAGTCTGCCCAGTGATTTTCAATGTTTAATATTTGCTATAGGTTATATGACTCTGTGTCATAGGTTATATGACACCCCATGGTCTCTAAATATTTTAACAGAAGAAATGCAAAGAGAAGATGTAAATATCATTGTGAAAAACTACTACTATAAAATGCAAAACACATCTAAAATGTGAATTAACAAAAGCTGCATGAATTTCAGTGGCAAAATCAAAATCAGAATAAAGAGACCAAATATTTTCAATGCTAAAATAGAAAATGAGTTTATATAAAGTAAATGCACAGTAATGGTCCTATGTTTTGGATATATACCTAGCAATTCAAACAATATCAATGCAAAATGGAAACTTTTTCAAACATCTGAAATGAGTCAAAATAAAGGTCACTTCCATCAGATAGGGCAACCAATGCTTTGTATACTTAAAATTCTATTTTAAGAGTAATTTAAAAGCCAGGCATGATGGTACACACCTATAATCCCAGGACTCTGGAAAGCTGAAGCAGACCAATCACAAATTTGAGCTTAGCCCAAGCAACTAAGTAATTTAGTGAGACTCTGTCTCAAAATTTAAAAGAGCCAGGGATGTAGCTCATCACCCTCTGGGTTCAAGCTCCAGTACCACAAAAAAAAAGGTCTAAAACAAAAAAATAAGAAAAATCAAAAAGTTCATAGGCCTTTAAATTTCAAGATTAGAGGTTTACATGGGACTGAGCTAGAGAAGTAAAGTCTAGGACTCAGACTGATAAATTTCCTGGTCTTGAGGAACTGTTTATATTGTTGGATACACCTCTTATGAACGCAGAAAAAGAGGCCCTTAAGAGGCATAGTCTGTGATTACAAGAAATAAGTAATTTTATATTAGCACTAGATATAAATAATATGTCTAATGAACAGTCACACAAGACAGTATTAACATTCTTAATTTGGTAGATCCAAATTTTTAAAAATCTTTCTGATTGAGACTCCACCTATCTACTGGTATATCTTTCATAGTATTAAACTTTTAGCAATTAAAAATGTATGCATAATTACTGAATTAGTAAATAAGTCCTGAAAAAGAAGGTCAGGTAAATAAAGAACAGGAATTAGTACTTAGTCCATTAATCCATGTGTCTATTTAAACACACAACAGTGTTCTTGAGCACAGAAGATGTAATACTTGAGTGGAACACTATTTGTTCTAAAGAGTGTCATTACTGAGAAGTTCCTGCTACCTGGAATTTGGGGGACTTTGGTTTTCCCACCTGTATATGTAACACAAGAATAGAATTACTAGTGTATCTATAAACATTTAAGTGTGGAAAATGAGGGAGAATACTGGGGCTTGCTATGGCTTTGGGGACACAGCTCCAGTGAAGGGTCCCATCGAATCCCTTTTCAGGCTCTCTTGAGCCATCGAGGCAAGAGCTCGGGTACAGTGTTACCTGAACACCTATCCTGGTGCACGAGGTCAAGTGTTACTGCAGTTCCTGTACAGCACACATGACCCAGGAGTCTAGCTGCTCCCTAATTAGTCATATTAAACATGTCCCAGGACCCCTTCTACTGCCACATCTCTGAGTCTGAAGTTCTGTTGGAACCATGCTCCTTTTCTGAGCATATTTTGGATAGAGATTTTTTCTCTTTCTGCAACTTTTTTCTCTTTCTGCAACCAGCTGCTTTCAGTCTTTCAAAAAACTACTTGATTTCTGGCCTTCCAAGAACACTATTTATTGTTGGAATTTAAAAATTACATTCTCCTCATTCTCTTAGAGACCTAAAGCAGAAGGGGAGGTAGGTCCGTCTGCTCAGCCTGCCACCTTGACCTGGGCTCTTTGCACCTGGTACACACCATGTTTCTGTTTTCATTTCTTATCAGTATCCTGCAATTTCTAGCTCTCCAAGTTACCCTTTATCATTTACTTTCCTGGTGACATGTAGGTTCAGAGGTCTCTGGTACACAAGCCAAAAGTGATGTGCAATCATATTATCCTACGGGGCCTTAGACCTACTGCTGTTGGCTCCCTCTCTTACTCTTCCTACTTTATAAATTATTTCTCTTGTGAGTCTGGAAAATATGAAATCTCCAGAGACTGGTCACCGAATATGAACTGGTGGGAAGCAGTAAACTGTATTAATAAAAAACACGAGATGTTTAAATGACATCTCCCTTGGCAAATTAATCTCCGTAAGTCCTAGTTTCCTCCTCTATAAAGCAGCCATAGGAATTAGCCTGTTCCTTTAAGGGGGCTGTGAAGAGTCTTTGTGTAAGCAAATGGTGGCAAACGCTTATTAGTAGGTAAACAAATGTTACCTATTATTATTATTGAAATCTAGTCCCTGGACCACAAACATACAAGTTGTACTTTTCTCACAAGTCTTAGCCTAGAAGTCTTTAGTTCTTGGTAGAGCATGATTAAGAAAAGTCACATTTAGGGACTTCCTATTTCACACCATTGACTTCACAGCAACAGGGGAGCTACACACGTCAGTGGGAACACACGTCTCCAAGGCTTGGCCTTCTTTTTCTGAGCGGCAAATGAAGTGAAAGGACACAACAGTCATAGGCTACAGTAAGAGAGAACAATCTAATTGTAGTGACAGAAATAACAAACTGGGTAATGAAAGTGAAAATCATCACTGTTGACGAAAGCAGGCAACAATCCCTAACACATGCAGGCAGACCGTTACCTTGACGGTGGATTTCAAGAAACAAGCAGATATTATTTCCTCGTCACTTACCTCTCAGTTGCTGGAGTCCCAGGTTCAAACTTTCAATGTTACTCTCATAGAACTTGAGATTCTCCAGGGTCTCTGCCCTTAAGGACTCCTCCTGCTTCTCCTCCAGCATCAGGTTCAGTTCTTCTTGAGCTCTGGTGTACATATCCAGATCCCGCTCCATTTCCTGAATCCTCACCAGGACTAAAGGACAGGGGGAAGTCTGATTCAGACTCTGCTCCACATGCTCAGGACCCTCCTTTCCGAGAGTCTGCCAGCTAGGATGGTGACAGGAGGGCGGACTGGGGGAGGCGGCATTCATTCTCTGCTGCACAGGAGGCGGCAGGGGAGCTGGGCGAGAGGGCCGCACTGGCAAGGGGGGTGCAGGCTTTGGGCTCTGGTCAACTAGCAAGTGGGGGGACATAGACGTTGGAGTGCAGGGTCGGGGCGGCGGTGGCCTCAGGGCTTTTCTCCTCTCAGGTAGCTCCTGTGAAGGGACTAACTTTGAAGAACCTCGGACGATATCCTTCTCAGAGTTAAAGTCCGTAATTGAAAAGTGGCGTAAAATTTTATCTGACTCTGTGGCAGATGCTGACAAGCTCTTCTCGAATTCTACCAGCTGTTGTGTCAACTTGGAATCCAGGTCAATGCTGCCATCTCCTTGTGAAAGCGCTGTTACAGCCGCAGTAGGCCCCCTGCCTTGTGGACCAGGTTTTCCTTCTGATCTCTCTAATGTGGAGCAGAACCTGGGGGTGTTTTCTTTGGATGTGTGGTGCTTCTTAGCACACTTTGCCATGCCCTGGAACCGAGGGCGAGGGTGCAGCTGGCCGGGCTGGGCTACCCTGGGGGCTGTGAGGGAAGAGCCCCTGTGAAGGGGGGCCAGTGGCTTCTGCAGGGAGCTCTGCTGGGCACATGTTCCTCTAGGA
The DNA here is from genome assembly GCA_004026905.1 of Hystrix cristata. Classification (NCBI taxonomy): domain Eukaryota; kingdom Metazoa; phylum Chordata; class Mammalia; order Rodentia; family Hystricidae; genus Hystrix; species Hystrix cristata. The sequence goes on along the minus strand of PVJO010011488.1, from coordinate 49,849 downwards.
GGCAGGGTAGAGTAGTCTCTAGTCCTGGCTTCTACAGGAAGAGGGTCAGAGAACTGTTCTGAGCTTTGGTGGCTCCCTCCTGCTGTAGAATAATACTGGTTTTCCTCTAGTTTGGTATGAAGAGGTACCTGAGGTTGGGGAGAAACACCATTGACTGCCTCCAAATGATGAGTCATGTCAGAGTCTTTAGCAAAAGGCTTTTCGAGCTCTACTCCTGGGTTTCTGGGGAGCCCTGCTGAGGTGCCTTCATCTTGTCTCGAGCTCTCATTTATATCATAGTCTGGAATCAGATGATTTAGGGCAAAACTGGAGGTCTCAGGAAGAACACAGCTGGTCTTCTCTGCTTTGTACTCACGAGATTCACACCTTGGTTCATCTGTTACCAAGGAGTTCTTCAAATCATCCCAAGAACTTTCTGGGGTTTCGGTAAGGCTGCCTTCTTGGGGCAGAGCTATGGCCTCTTCTGTCTTGGTGTTGGGGCATAATTTTACAAAGCGGTGAGGAAAGATGCCTGTTCTGCCCTTAAGGTATCCTTCTAGCCAGCCATCTTCCAAGGTTGTCAGAATTCGAATTTTATCCCCTACTTCAAAATCCAACTCATTCGGCTCCAGAGCTTGGAATCTGTAAAGGGCAATGCCATAGGCCCCAGGTTGCTCATCTTCCTCCTCTGGCCCTTTCTCTTCTTCTCCTAGACAAGTATCTACTTCACCATTAGCAGCACAATCACCTTGACTTCCGGAAGATACTGACTCATCCACAGTCCTCAGGGGCCCCAAAAGCTCTACAAAACCTTCTGGGAAAATGCCTCTTCGACCTTCTAACTCCCCCTCATACCAGCCTGGCTCAGGAACTCCAATAATGGTAATCACATCCCCTTCCCTGAAGTCCAACTCCTCATCTAGCTGAGCAGAAAGCCCCATGAGGGCTCGTGCTTGTCCCATGGAATATTCGGGAATCTGGAGCAGTGCACTATGTGAGTTCCACTGCCGGCTTTGAGAGGACAGGCAGAGTTCCCGAACACACGAAGATGGGAAGAAGCCCCGGGAGCCCCAACAGCTGCGGCCTTGCAGCCAGCCTGCAGTGGGAGTATCATCACTGAGAATCACCAGGTCACCTGAAGAAAGAAAAACCACAACTTCAGTCAGCACCCCACAGTGCAACTCGTAATTTTAGACACCTGTCAATTCAAGGAAATATGCACCTAGGGTTTTAAGACTATGAACATTGTGATAATTTAATGAATTGGAACATGCTTGTAAAACTGTGGCTTTCAAAGTGCGACCTATGGAACCCTGAGGTCCCTGAGATCCTTTCAGAGGATCTGAGGTCAAAACTGTTTCATAGTACTTTACACTTTTCGCTGTGTTGACATTCACAATGATGATGTAAAAGCAGGGAAGGGTAAAACTGCTGGTGGTGTGTACACCAAAGCAGTGACAACAAATTACACAGATGGTCAATGTACATACAGTTCTATTCCTTACCACCCTGTCATCAAGTGTAAAAAAACAAAGCCAGTTTCAGTTAACAATATCCTCAATGAAGCAGTAAAAATTACCTGTTGTATCAAATCTCAACTGTTGAGGACGCTTCCTTTGTAATATTCTGTGTAACAATATGGAAATTACACACAAAGCACTTTAACTGGTTGTCTTGAGGGAAAGCCTTTGTTTGAGTGACACACATGAAGTGACTGCTTTTTTTTTTTTTAATGAACACTGTTTCATGGGAAAGCATAACTGACTGACAGTTATGGTTTTTTCAGGCTTGGACAGCTAGTAGACATTTTTTTCAAAACCAAAGAAGTGAATCTGTTAAATTCAAGGAAAACAAGCAACAGTATTTGTTGCCAATGATAAAATTCCAACTTTCAAGCTAAAATCAGTTATGGAAAATTTCCATCTATCATCCTGAGTTTGATTGCTTCACCATACTCAAAGATTTTTCTAATGAGATCACTAGAGATACTAATAAACATAATTTTTGATGCTATGTAATATAATGGTCAGGGGCTGGGGATTTAGCCCAGTGACAGAGCGCTTGCCTAGCAAGAGCTAGGCCGAGTTCGATCTCCAGCACCCAAAAAAATAAAACAAAATGGTCAACATTTGGAAAATTTGAATGACTCACTGAACCAATGTTTTCCAAATGACCAATGAATGTTACAAAATCATTCATGAATAAAAGACTCATTACAAAATCTAGATTAATGGATTTTAGTGTAATAGTATGAAAAGTTCACTGATACAGTTCCAGATCCCTCACTGCAGTTAACCCTAAGAAACTACTTGTCCTTGCATTTTGATGCAGTATCAAAGAAGAATATTCACAGTGACTATTAAAATACCCCTCCTAATTCCCATTACATATCTGTGAGGAGATGGAATTTTTAAAAATATATTTCAACTGAAGCAACATATTGCAATAGATTGAATACAGATGTAAATATGAAAATCCAGCTTTCTTCTATTAAATCAAACATTAAAAAGACTTACAAAAGTGAAAACTAATACCACCCTCACTAAATTTTTGTTCGGAAAGTCTAAATTGTTTTTAATAAAAATATGTTATTTATGTTAACATATGAATTTTTTATATTCATGTTAATCTGTCATGGGGTTTTTGGTATACAAAATTTTTTTAATTCCTAGGTTTTGTTTATTTTGAGACAGGGTCTTGCTATGTAGTTTAGTGTGGCCTTGAAATCACTATGTAGGCCAGGTGACCTCAAACTAGTGGTGATCTTCGTGCTTCAACCTCCCAGGTGCAGGGATTATAGGTGTGTGCCATCGTGCCCAGATTAAATTCCCAGTTTTAATGGGTGATATGATAAATATCAATAGATACAGTTTACATAAACAAAAATTCTCTTTGGGAACTCAATCATCTTTTAGGAGTACACAGGGATTGTAAAACCCAAAGGTGTGATAAATGCTGCTATAAATAATATCGTAGTTTATGATATTGGGTCACTGAGTCCAATATAACCCTCTGGATGTGGTTCACTGTCATTATAAACTCTAAACCTTTATTTATGTTATATTCTCTTTTTATCTGAAATCTTAACATACTTCTCTAAAATCCTTAGAAGTTCACATTCATTTTGGCCATATGCAGCCTATGAAAGAAATTATCACTAATCATGGCACTTGTACTTTTACATGCTTCATAGCAACTAATGTAAGGTTTTAGATTTTATGGAAGACAACTAATATATTTTCATTGACTTGAGATTATTTTGCTTAGTTGTCAAAAAAACAGGGTCTATATGGCTATATTCCTTTAATTTATGACTCAGTGCTGGTCAGTTATGAATCCTGAGAATTACAAGTGGTTTCTCTCCCCTACAGAGCCTACAACCTGCCAGCAGAGCCCAGAGGGAACTCAGTGATTATGTGGCTTGCTCAGATACAATGGGCCTCTCAGTGAATAGGAAAATGAAAGCGTGCCACAATTCCCACTCAGCTGGTTTTGAGATGAACTGGCTTTCTTAATGCACTAGAATTACAGAATTTTCTTTGTTTGGCTAGATCTCCATGAACTCATATAATGAGGCTTGTTTTCTGGTCTGTTTTCAGCTGAGTGACTGTTTTGATAAGCTTTAATACCTGGCAGCCTGTCGATCTGTTCATTATTTCTACACAATAAAGATGAATTTTCAAAAAAAAAAATCACGATTTGGATACTGGAAGGCATTTCAGCTCAGTGTCCTCATTTTACAGCCTTACAGTCCCTGAGCTTTTGTGAGAATCTCTTATTTTCACCAGTCATGCAAGACACTGCCCTGGAAGCCTAGGCGATTCCTCAGGAATGGGAGCTATCTCGTGGTCATTTTCAGACTTCAGAACACCAATATGAGGAACTCCACAAATGGGGTGAGCAGATTTGAGAACAGAAAAATAGCAAGTGTGGTGCCTCTCAGGGTTACCCTGAATCTTCAGGTGATACACAGTTAATCTCAGCCACCCTGCTTGATTGCTCTGGTCAGCTATTTGAACAGGAAATAGATTAGGAACAAAATAGTAAGAACAAATGCAAGTCTCTGTAGAATCTGACATAAGCTCAGAAGAATTAGGTTCCTCACTGACTACCCTTGTGGCTCTAAATGCCCAGCAAACAGTATGCTTCATTTGACATTTGACATATAATCTGTATCAGAACTGTGATCTCAGCCGTGTATGGTGGCACACACCTGTAATCCCAGCATTAGGGAGGCGGAGGCAGGAGGATTGACACAAGTTTGAGGCCAGTCTGGGCTACAAAGTAAGTTCAAGGCCAGCTTGAATCACATAGCAAGACTCTGTCTCAAAACCCAAAACAAAATAAAAACAGAACTGTGATCTTGATATCTCATACTCACGGCATTGCAAATTGTTGACATGTGTGCTTTGATGGATAAATACCATCCATCAATTTATTTACAAATAAGTTTATCAATTTTTTTTTGGCCTTTTATTTGGTAGAGGAAGTGGCCTAGAAACATGAGGTTATAAGCACTCTGATATATGTGAGGCAACAAGCAGTAATATTCTGCCATTCCCCATAAAACATACATTTTTTTCTCTTCTCTTTATCTTTGTTCTATCTTTTCCTTCTTATACCCTATTGTTTGCCCCCCTCCTTTTAGGTGATACTGGAGAGTGAACCCAGGACCTTTGCACTGAGCTACATCTCTAGTCTTTTTGAGTAAGGGTCTTGTTAAGTCACTAAATTGCCCAGGCTGGGCTCAAACTCGCCATCCTCCTGCCTCAGCCTCCCAGAGTTCTGGGACTACAGGAATGTACCACCATGCCCAGCTCCCTCTATTTTTTAGTACAGTCAGAGACTCTAGCCACTTGTATTGACCCTTCTTCTAAGAGACAGTCTTGTTTGTGAATTTAAATATAACTCAAAATTCAAAAACTAGAACAGTTGAGCAGCTTCAGGAAAAGGACGAAGGGTGACACCTGCTGGAAGAGCCATTAGTGATTCCAGTTCCAGGCAGAACCTGCCTGGATGGTGCACACACACACAGAGCCTCCCAGGACAGCCCAGCAACAAGCCCCACAGCACATCGGGGAGCCGCAGGAGCTCAGCTTACGTCCCATAAAAACAGCTCACATTTTCTGGGCACTTCCCTTTGCCAGATGCTTTCAAATGTGCAGTGTAACCTCATTCAATTCTCATAACTACACTGAGGTGGATGTTATCACCACTTTTTTAAAAGAAGGAAACCAAGGCTGAGAAACTTAAGTAGGTCACAGCTGTTAAGTGGTGGAGTTGGATTTAAACCTACGGCCATCACAATTCCTATCCCCTAAACTATATCACCTGCTCTTAATATATACACACGTGTGTAAATTATAGATATTCATATATAATTTTTCTTTTATTAATCCTAATGATACTGCTTAGAGGTAAGTAAATAACAACTAAGAAGTCAGCATGATAAAACCAATAAATCTGAAACATTATCCCACCTACTCTTAAGGTTTCCAAATCTCCCAACACACAAGCTTTTGTGTACAGAGGAAGAGAAGCTACACTGCTATGCTGACAGCTACGAGGGACAGATAAAGAAAACACAGGAGTCGGGACTCATAGTACTAGACGGTAAGGATAAAGGAATTAGAAATGCTGATCTAATGGAAAAAATAATTTTCAAACTAAGAAGTAAAAGGGCCATTCCAAGCACTAGACTTAAAAATCAGGAAGCCTAGACTAGAGTCTGATAATCTATGTGTGGTATAAAACAATATTTTCATTTTATAGTGGTTTGTTTCCAAATAGCAAAATTAATACCTGTTGATGTGACCTGTCATGTATAGAATACAAGAGGAATTAAAATCATTGCATTGTTTTAATCAAAGCTTTCTAGAAAAAGACTAATTGTATAGATGTATCTTACTTCCCCATCCACAAAATCTTGTGTTTTCTAATTGGAAGACATGTGAAGCCAAGAGTCGTGAAGGCCTATAAGGGAGTAGTTGCGTGGGTCAGGGTGTTTGCTGGCAGCATACATTGCAGAGAAGAGAACAAGATAAAAACATGGATAGTTAGCTAATCTCTTTCTATTCTCTCTCTCCCTGTGTACCTGTTTCCTTTGGACTCCACTTACAACTTTATTTTTTTTACTTGGGATTGGACCCAGAGCCTTTACATTGAGCTACAATCCCAGCCGTCTTGTGAGACAGGGTCTCACTAAGTTAGTAAATTGCCCAGGCTAGGCTCAATCTTGTAATTCTGGCTCAACCTCCCAGAGTGCTGGGATTAAAGGTGTGTGCCACCATGCCTACTTTCCACTCACAATTTTAAAATTATTAGGCTTACCTGGTTAATAGATAGCCAAGATAAGATTTACAGATTCCAGGATTCCCATGACCTGGGGTCAGTCTTGCCAGAATCTTCTGGATAATCTCTCAAATAGCCCTGGGAGGTGGCTTTTAACTTCAAAGCCAGTTCAGAACACCCAGTGCAGGCTTCAAGAGAAAATCTCTTCCTTTATTTCTGGTGCCTAAGACCTCACTATACAAGACTTAATTATAAAGGGAAAAAGCTAATTCCAGAAGCCACATTTTCAAATTGCTCATGATACTGTTGACATACTGTATATTTCCACATAGTGCATCCTTCCACCAGCATTTAGACAAGGAACCAGGTGTAGGAAAGGAAAAGTTCATGCTGTCCACATTCTGGGCACAGCTCTAATGGAAGACAGTGTACTCCTGCCCTTTCTCCATTCTACTTGGGGCTGGCACAAGCAGATTTCAGACCTCTGCTGGGAGAGCTATGCGAAAGGATGAAAGCTCTACTGTAACATCTCAGTTTGTGTCTGCCTGCTTCCCAGGGCTGATTAGCAAGGAAGCCCACAGGAGAGGCAAAGGCTGAGTACAGAGGGAAGTGCCTGAAACTCTCAAAACAGATTTTGAGAATTAATGTCAAAATCCAGTATTACTTTCTTTTTACTGACGAGGAGTTAAGGAAGTTTGCTGCATTTTCAAGTGTCTCTGTGTACACAGTTTAAGAAATTAAGCCTATCTTTTAGTGACACAAGGGATCCCCTAATGACACAAATAACAATATTAATAACATATCTAATAAACTCTACCATTTTTTTTGAAGACAGGATCTTGCTATGTAATTCAAACTGACCTTCAACTCACTATGTAGCCCAGATTGGCCTCAAACTCATGGTAATTCTCCTGCCTCCAACTGCCAAGCGAAAATTCTACTATTTTCACAAAGGAGTCATCACAAAATTAGATGGATTATAAGCCTCAGTCTATGGAACTCTATTGGTGTCTATATTCATGCAGAAATGTGAGAACTTAGCCAAACACACTTGTTGAAATGGTATACTGTCCATATTCAGAGGTGCACAGATATACTAGAGTGCAAGAAGTGAGAAATGCAAAAAAAAAAGTGAGAAATGCTTGGAATATCACTGAGACTTAGCTAAGACTATGCATTTTAAATTGTTTCATTTTAAATTGATTCTGGCCAGGTGTGGTGGCACAAGCCTGCAATCCCAGCCCTTGAGAGGCTGAGGCAGGAGGATCGCCCGAATTCAAGTCCAGCCTGAGCTACATAGCGATACCCTGTCTCCCCAAAAAACAAAATAAATAAATAAATAAATAAATAAACTGATTCTGATGGGAACTTTCATAACATTATCAAACAGTAGAGTAGTAAAATGGAGCTGTTTTTATTTGTCTGTTAATTAGCATATCAAAATTGCCATTTTACTATTGTACATTAATAATTTTGTTTAGCAAAGCCATATCAGTTTTTATGGGAAACAAAGATAAATAAAATATAAAGTGTGGCTATGGCATAGGGGCCACTGAAAGACAATAGCAGACTTAGAATAAATTGATACGAGTTCACATCCTGAGGCCAAAGCTTCTCGCCTGCAGCTAAAAGCCTTTGAACCATACTTTTTTTTTTTTTTTAAATAAAATACAGTTAATAATACCCACTTTCCTATATTCCAGGTCTCTGCTGAGGATCAGATGAAAATGTATTTGTGAGAAAATACTGTGGAAATTATAAAATGTTCCTAAAATATATTGCCCCCACTATCTTGGTGTTGCTGAGGACTCTGCAGATGTCAGCTGCTTGTAGAAAGACCTAGTGTTAGAACAGGCAGACTCTACCACCTTCATCTTCAGTCTAGTCTCTGAGGATGGGCTTACCTCGATGGAGGGGAAGACTGCTGAATTCTTGGGATGTAAATTCAGAGATGCAGACGAACAGCCTTTCTCCCTGTTTTAGACTGGGAATGGTCACAATCTCCACAAAACTGCTGGGGAACTGTCCTGGAGGGAGAACCAAACATACGGAATACTGGCATTTAATACTGAGTATTAAGTTTTCTTTTAATATTGAAATTTCTTTTTCTGCATACAAGGACATCAAATTTTTTGAGTCTATTCATGGACTATGAATAAAAAATTCACTGAGGGCTCTATTGTAGAAAAAGTACAGTGCACAACATCAGATATATGCAGAAGACAGAGAATACAATTCAAAAAATATTTACTAGGGCTATATAGCAAGGCATACTGCAGAGAGAAACAAGAGGCTGGCATCTGGGTCTTCCGAGATCTGAAAATCTAGTTCAGACATAAACAGCAACTCAACCCTGAAATCCTATGTCACAACATAGTAAGTGCATAGTAATTGCATAGTAAGTGCAAAGAGAGTAGATAATGAGTCAGGAAAGACAAGAGAAAATTTTATGAAAAAGCATTTCAGTTAGAATATGGCTAAGTTTTTAATAGGTGGCTGTAGAAAGACAATGCCTGTTAGTTAGAAAACTAAGGAAGTTTGATTGCTTCTATCTTCTACATGTCTGTTGGATTTGTCCACCAATTTCCAGACATACCACATTGGTCCAAGTCATCATCACCTCCCACTTGGATGACTGCAATAATTTCCAACTTCCTTCCCTGCCTTCTGTTTCCCCCTTCCTATGATTCTTCAATCTGCAGCGAGATTCCTATATCTAATCATGCTTAGAACACTTTCCCAGTCTCCCACTTATCTAACGCCTTACCTGACATACTCTGTCTGCTGTGGTCAGCTTCTGTTCCTCTCTTCAGCTCCACCTGCCCCCTCAGCTATCCAAGTTTTGTGTCTCATGAATTTTCCTTAGTCCCTCTGTGTTGGTACCCACTCCAGGCCCAACTCCAGAGAATCACTTGTATAGTGATTCTCTCTGCCTTGCTAACTTCTACTCAGCGGAAAACTCTCAGCAGACTTCTACCGGGAAATGATCTATCTCCCAAATATGTGTTAAGTGTCCACAGGATCTGCTCTCAGGACTGTATCACATATTCCAGCCCAGACCACATAGAGGATAAGGACTGGATTAACATAGGTGCATATTATGTAGGGAAAATGTCCACCCTTCCCTAGGCTAGTGAAGAAGTCTATGTTGATGTACATTCTCTTATTTATTTAATTATTTATTTTTGAGACAGGGTCTCGCTGTGTAGCTCAGGCTGGCCTTGAACTCATGGCGATCCTCCTTGTCTGGGCCTCCCGAATGCTGGATCACAGGCGGGCACCACCAGGGCCAGCTATGTTAATGTATATTTTTAAAAACAGAAGAAAGTTAACCAGAACATGGAATGTGGGACACAGCTTTTAGGGTAGAGGGTAACTTTAATCAATTTGGGTCAACAGAGATCAGGGAAGGAGTGAAAAGGATGAATCAAGATCCCTTGAGAAGAGTGAAAGACAGAGCAGGAAATGCTAGAAATACACAGCCAGAGCAACAAGGTAGAGAGCAGCTTATGTTTCATCAACCAGAGGCAAACCTGGTCGGGAAAGCAATAATAAACAGCAGGGGTTCTGAAGAAAGAGCTAATGTGCATCTCTCTAGATAACAGCACTGAAGTCAAAGGAGTGCAAGCTGGAAAGGGGAAGGAAATGATACCTGTATGAACCAGGCTGGGGCAGCTGGTACCTAACAATTCAGCCTCCTTAATGAAGCAAAAAGGGGCGATGGAATGATAACAAAAACTATATCCTTGCAGGTAGAGACCATGATATAAATGCAGAAGGAAAACACAAAGGGATTCTGAAGTTCTTGACATAGACTTCCCATCAAACATTTATTTTTAGTGTGGAAAGAAGGGATGGGCTGTGGTCCATCGTGTACAGGAGAAATTATGAACCTCTTACCTGTAACATCCTCTTTCTTTCCTAGAAGCCAGAATTCATCCACCACTGCCAATACCTCGATGACATCGCCCACGAAGAGTGGCAGTTCTTCTGACACACTAGGGCAGAAGTCAAAGATGGCGCGAACCACCGAGCCAGTCTCCATGGCTCACTGCAGCCTGGAAAGCCAGATCAAAAGAAAATGACAGCATCAGTATTTAAGATATAACAAATCTACTTCTTGAGAATGATAATCTTAAAATATAAAAGCTAACCAAATTTGTACTTTCTGTTTTTAAAAAATCAAAGTACTTTTTCATTTATTTCTTTAAAATATTCATTTCTTCGCACATTTTCATTTGATTTTCAAAGTATTTCAGAAGTTAAAAACAAAATAAAAGCATAACCTGTACCTCTGAGCGACAAAAAAAGATCCAAGTCTGCAAATCAGGCTCCCCAGAGTGCCTGAAGAGGGCAGTAAAGAATTTAGCATTTTTTAAAAAGCATTAGACAATATGATATTTTTTTAATATACTGTATTAAAATATGTATATATGTACTGTATTATTTTATTATAGTATTTACTATATCATTTATTTCCCATAATCAACTTAAAGATTAGGGTTAAGGTTCAGCAAGGTTAGGAAATCCAGTTTGTCCATTTTACAGAGCTCACGGTGGGGAGGCTAAGACTCACAATGAGAGGACTCTGGCCTCCACCTCCTGAGATGGTACCTACCAAAAAGTAACACAACCTGACGAACAGCAACAAGACCATACCTCATGGGCTGAGATTTAAAATGCACTGAAAAATAACAAGAAGGGCTGTGTAGATGGTGACTCTAGATGACATTTTAAGAGACTGAGTATGCATTTCTGGTATAAAGAGACCTGAGACCCAATGCTGGAATGTTCTCATATTGTTATGGGTCTAGGCTGAAGCGAGATGATGTGCCCATTACCATGACACATGTGGCTAGGAAGCCTAAGGACGCTTAAGCACTAGAAAACAAGGACACATACATAGCATGCACATGTCCCCCTGTGAACAACCAGCCATGATCAGAACTGTGTTCTCCTTAGGTCTTTTATATGGAGCAGCTGAAGATCTCCAGACTGACCAGGCCCAATGTCTATTTTCCTTTATTCACCTCATTTAATTTTTGTGTAGATGATTCTAACATTCATCTCACATACAACTATAATCACATCAAAAGGCACTTAGTGCCTAATGACAAAAAAGATGGTTGTAGCTCTGTTAAGTTTATAACCTAAGAAAACACAGTTGTGGAGCCAGGCATGGTGCACACCTGTAATCCTAGCACTTGGGAGGCTGAGGCAGGATGAATGCCCCAAGTTTGAGGCCAGCCTGGGTTATATACTGAGTTCAAGCCCAGCCTGAACTACAAAGCAGGACCCTGCCTCTCAAAAAAAACCTATCAAAAGACAACAAGAGAAAAAAAATAAAGCACTGATGTGGAAAAATATATTTAGGTATCTAATAAATAGTTTAGTATAATAATATGGATTATCTAGAAGATTTTAATGAATCAAGAAACAATTAAACATTACATATTTAATTTGTACTGCTAAGTAAATGTAACTCTTTTTTTTTTTTAAGGTTTTTTGAGCCAGGGTTTCACTATGTAGTTGAGGCTGGCCTTGAACTCACTATGTAGCCCAGGTTGGCCTCGAACTTGCAAATCTTTTTGCCTCAGCCTCCCAACTGCTGGGATTACAGGCATGTACTACCATGGCTCTAGAAGTAGTTTATTTTTGTACTATTACTAGAACATTTTTTTCTCTAATGAGATGACTTGGGGCCACAGTAGAAAAGAGAAGTGGCTAGTAATATTTCCCACATCCTCTGTCCTTTGTTATCACAGGTTTTGCTTTCTCTCTTTTCTCACCCCCCCCCCTCTCTCCCTCTGTCTGGTGCTCAGGATCAAACCCAGTGCCTCTAGGCCTCTGGGGAAGTATTCTACCAAAGAGCTAAACCCAGCCCACAGATTTTATTTACGTCTCAAAAAAAACCTCTAATTATAACTTCAAACCAAGGAGACAGCATAATTGGAATGTAAAGCATTAAGCTTTTACAGTCAGAGAAACCAAAGTTCAAATCCCAGAAACATTATTTATCAGCTATTTGACTGTTGAAGTATTACTTATACTCTCAGGGCTTCAGTTTCCTTGTCCTAAGAAATGGAGATAATAGTTTCAAAGTAAATGTCAAGAGAATGAGAACAATGATAAACATAAGAATGTTGAATATTCATCGAATACGTATTATATGCCATACATTGCACCATATAGTCCCTCATTGAGCCCTTACAATCACCATATCCTATATTACTGGCTCCTGCTTGGTAGGTAAGGATAGGCTCAGAGAAGTGATATAATCGGTCCTAGGTCACATCATAAGTGAGAGGGGGATGGACTACAAGTCTGTCTGTCTCCAGAGCCTTCACCAGCGGACCAATTGTGTGAAAGCACCTAGGACAGAGCTGGTATAGTAGCTGCTCAACAGACACTACCAACTATTACAAATCATTTTCAAAATCAACTGCAAGCCCAAATCTGCATCACTGCTCACCAGAGAATGTGCTATTTTAAGTATACAAACACTACAGAACTTTCCATTTCAATATGTCAAAACTTGGTTAATTTTAACCGTGTTTAGAAATAGACACATGATATACCTCCCCAGCTTCTCCCATAGAAGACACTGAACATAATTTACTCTTTGGTTGATGGATGCAAGTTCCTTATTAAGACCACTCATTACTGTTCTGTGTACTATATAATCTTTGACCTTTCTCTCTAGAGGACAGTCTACCCTGATGCAAGGTGATTATTAAGACCGTACATTATTGTATTGTGTTGTAATAATCCCAGTATTATATAACTTCTGGCCTTTCTCTCTTGATGTCAGCCACCCTACGCTCACAGTTTAACTCCTCCACTGGCTTTTCCACACACTTTCTGGGTTGCTGAAGTCAATCTGCTGGGGAGGGAGGACCGCACACCACCAAAATTATTAAAAGTTTCCACATAAATAAAAGTAAACAAGCACTAAGTGGCACATTGACACTTTTCTGTGGTGGTAAAGGACATGTGTTTGTGCTAGTGTTTTTAAACAGTTATTTCTTATGTTCTCTGAGGCCCCTTTCTTACTTTCTGGCTGTCCTCCAAAGAACTGAAGTTGCCAGATGTCAGAGTTCCACATAAGGGTGGTATCTAAGTATTTTTTTAGAAAACCAAATATAGTACTTTGCAAACCTCTTAGCCATCTATATGTTGTTAAAACAACTGCTCAGGGATGAGGCAAGGTAGATATAATTTTCCTTCTTATAATTTTCTCTCAAATTTCATCTCACTGTATATCTCATTATCTACAATATCAAGTAAAGAATTAGCATAAACCCCACAGATTACCTAGAGGGTACCCTGTTTACTTTAGTTCTGACGATGTGAAAGAGTTAATACTTCTCGTTGGAACCTTTTTACTCTACCAGAAAATGACTAAGAAACAGAGAAGAGTCTGGCTCAATAAATACTTTAACTGACTGACCTCTTACTCTGTTGGAATGAGTGCGTAATTGCAGAGAGACAACACCCCAGCAGGGTATGAAGTCACAGCCTCAGTGAATTGCATGAGTCATGAGTGAGACAAGAAGGTAGGGCTTGATGGCCCCTACCTTATGTGTGACATGATGGAGTTCATCCCAGTCTTCCCCAGCCTGTGAAAAGCAACTGTGACTATTCCTGCTGGGGTCCTTCTAGAACCCAGAGCATATATTTCAAAATTTAATCATCGTTGGCTTCTATAAGCTGTTTCACCAGCTCCAGATGGAAGTAAAAAAGAACTGCTGAGGAAATCAGAACACGTGGAAAGCAGAGGAAATTACTGCCCATAGAGCATGATGTCAGGGACGTCAGAAAAGTCTGCTGTAAAAACAACCCCTTCTTCCCTGGCTGGTGATTGCCTGCATTTCTACTTTTGGCATGTCACTCCATGCTTGAAATAGCAATATCCTTGGAAAGATAATTCTTCAAATACTTTTAGAACATAAACTCTGCGAGGGAAGATTGCTGCCTGTTTCATTTACTGGTCTGCAGCAGTGCTGGCGCGTAAGAAATTCTAAAATGATTTGTTGAACCTCAAGAAAATACATGAAAGTGCCCACATATAAATCTCCAGTTTCACTTACCTAAAATTAAACTAACTCTGGCCATGGCAGCGGCGTGGCGGCACTGGCGTCCAGCTTTGAATGAGTGGGGCCCAGTGAACCCGCGGAGCTCCAGTTTGAGGAAGAGGCTGGCAGATGGGATCCTCCACTGGCCGGCGTGGGGGGGGGGGGCAAATTTTGATTCCCAACGTGGCCATCACTCAATTTCGGTTATTTAAAGTCTGTACCCGCCTGTTATAGTTTGTGCCTAAATGTCCCCTCAAAGCCTCATTCCATAAGAGGTGGCTGGATCGGAGGTGGCTGGATCTAGAGTGTGTGATGCTGGGATTAAGGGTGTGTGATTACTAAATCAATCCACTGATTGGTTCAGCACCGCCCTAATCCCGGAAGGAAGCTACTTAGGTTCCCTATTTCTTTCCTTGCTCTCCTTGCTACCTTCTGCCTGTCTGCCATGTCACCTGCCTTGGATCCAGCAGACTGTGGACTGAAACCTCTACAAACTATGAGCTCAATAAACCTTTATTCTCTTAACTTTGGGTGTCAGGTATTTTGTATTGGCAATGAGAGAAAAGTAACTAAGACACTGCCTAGCAACAGTAGTCTCATTTCTGAAGAGATTAATATGCAGATCTGGCAGAGGACGAAAATTAAGTGGAGACCAAATTATATTGCCAACTATTAATTATTCATCAGTTCCTAAGCAGACAGATGTGGAAGAGTGGATGTCCTGGGATGAAGATGCCCCACAAGTGCAAAGATTGAAGGAGGGAACAGAAATGTGGCCACACAACAGAATGCTCTGGTGCAACTGGAACCTGACTACTCAGACGACATGATACATACTACAAGGAAAACTCAGAGAAGTGTTATTAAGAAGAGAACCATCAAATTTTGGCATTCCAAATGGTAGCACAGGTTTCTCCGGTACATTAGCAGCTGCACAAGATACGCCTTTTATGCATAAATCTTCTGAATTAGGTGACTTGGATACCTGGCAAGAGAATATCAACCCATAGGAAGAAGATGATGATGCAGCCTGGCAAGCTGAAGTTCTGAGGCAACAGAAAATAGCAGACAGAGAAAAGAGAGCAGCAGGACAACAAGGAAGAAAATGGAAAAGGAAGCACAAAGGTTAACAACAAAGGAACAAAAACAGTGTGAAACTTTCATAACAAATGTGCTTCCAATGTCATAGTGCCAGTAGGAGAATTCTGAGCTCCACAATCCACACATTTGTATGGATTTAAGAGTATTTTCAGGGTACAAACACACTACTTGGTTTTAACGCATTCATCAGGGCACCCGAGACACCAGGATTCTCCCAAAGTACCTTGCACTCTTAGTGACTGAGTCTCAAAGGAACAAAAAAGATTTATGAGGCATTACTTTCTTCAACATGCTCCAAATATAAGACAATTGTGTGCTGTTGGGAAATGATTACAGATGGAATACACTAATACCTCTCAAGCTAGTGTTTCTGGCTATATAAATGGATTTAAATAATTTTAGAACAGAACTCTGTCAGGTTTTCCTTCAATGTACATAATTATAAGTAATTTTAGTATCCTTTTGATTTCATGTCGCTTGACCTAAATTAGACAAATTGTAGGTAGGGCCTTTATTTCTCATTTTTATTGTCAGAATCTGGTGTTGGGAAACAATTTCTCTAATTTGAACCAGCATTATTTGGTACGTTAAAGAATTTGATGATTTTGGTTTTCAAGCAAATGACACTAAATGCAATATTACTTATCATAACTAGTTTGTACATCATTGTTTTCTTTTGGATGGTGTTGCACGGGTATACATATTTGTAATTTATATTGTGTGTATGAACATTGAAAATCAGCTAAAATGACAAATTTTTTTTTATATTATTATAACTTGTGAGTTTTAAGAACTATTATGAGTAGGTTTTCCCTTTCATTACAGATCTCAAGTTGTCATGGTATCTTTAAGTACCTTAGATCTTCCTCCCCCTCAAAAGCCATCAATTTACAAATGCAGAAAGTCTTCACTTCTAATATTTCAAAGCTTTTGGATGATTTCTGTATTGGTTTTATATATCTGACATGACGCAGGGTATCTGTATTATCGGCTACGATAACACTGATTCATTAAATTATAAAGAAAAAATAAATAAAATTAACTGCTACAAATACCTTTACTTTCCAACTTCTCTATATATGACACTGGTAGTGGTGTCATACAAATCTTCCAAGTCAAGCAATAAAATCTCAAACTTCTTCTTTCTTTATAGCCAATGGCACATTAATAACAGCTATCACTTGAACATCTGCCACTCGCCAGACACTGAGCCGGGAGCCTCAACCATCATGACACTGCAAGGTGGACAGCAGGCTATGGCGCCAGGTGTCCCGGCCAAATTCCAGCATTACCACTAAGCAATTTACTCAACACCAGCAGCGAAAAAATACCTTCATCTACAACCAGAATTCAGGTTTGGTTCATGAACTTGATTCTTCCTATGATTCTGGTCACAAACTGAGTTGGACGAGAACCAAATTAAATTCCATGATTAGGTTCAATATTGACCTTATGGGGAAATTTGATTTAGTTCTCATTCAGTTCAGTTTGTGACCAGAATCATGGAGGGAATTGAGTTCACGAACCAAGGTACCACTGTCGACTCATAGGCCCCTACTTTTTTCACTACCAACAGTTCTTCTCTTAAATCTCACTGGTTTTTCCTTCAAACTGGAAGAGACTGCCATTATTATCTTCTCTTCATTTCTCCATTTCTCTCTTTTTTGGGGGTGGGGGATGGTTTGAGACAAAGTCTTGCTATGTAGCCTAGGCTGTTCTTGAACTCGAGATCCATCTGCCTCAAGTTTTCCCAGTGCTAAGATTATGGGTATGTACCTCTATATTCAGCTGCAACATCTTATTCTGAAAAACTTCAAGCAAAAAGATTCTAAGAATTTTACACCCACCACCTAGATTCTCGCAGTTACTTTTTACCATATATCATCTATCCCTTTATCCATTTATCAATTCATGTTATTTTTGATGCAGCTCAAATACTGATTTTTTAGGCTGCATTTCAGATATTTCTTATCAAATTCTGGAGTACATATGTTAACAAGAATTCAATTTTTCCTTGTATTTTTTTAATGAAGTACATTTTTCTTCTTCCCACTTGTGAAGTTACAATTCTTTTCTGCCCACTAAAATATCTGTAAAACTGACTGATCTTTCCTAAATGTTGATTTTACATATTACTCAGTTGCTTAAGAATTCACAAGATCGTCTGTATTTTTTTTGTTTTGTTTTTTAATTTTTTATTCATCTGTAGTTTAAAGAAAAAAAAAAGCTCAAACTTAAGATTCAAAGAAATGGATATAAGCAGGTGAATTGGAATTATTGCCAGACAGCAATTTTATAAGCCTTCTGCCCCCCACTCTTTACTTGCCCTCACTTTTTAATAAAGCCTTGAGTTAGAGAAAACACTTTGGAGCAGTGCTTCTCAACAAACCTTTGTCAAAACACTATTTCTGCCAGATTCTCAGGGGGAAAAAAGTTCCTTAAAGTCCTACATTAATTTGTAACTTAGCTAGCTTAGGTGAGCCCCTTCTCCCCAAAATTAAAAGGCCACAGAATCTTATTTTCAACACAACATCCCATGGAACCAGGATCTGCCATGATTCAGTTTGGAAAACTCGATTTTAGAGCACCAAGTTAGTTCTCTGCTTACATCGTCCTTACAGATTCAAGTTAGACAATATGTTGAAAATAAGCCAGTGTGCCTTTGTGGAGAGAATTATAATCTTGGGTATATGGTTTGGCATATGAGTTGGGCATACGGTTTGAGTTTTGTATAAATTACAATTTGTGTGCTCGCTTCGGCAGCACATATACTAAAATTGGAACAATTTGTTTGGGTGCTTAAAAAAAGAATTTACAAATATTTATGAAACCAAGTGGAGTCAATAAATTCATATACAGGATAATTATTTGTTTTTACTGGGCAGGTAATCATTTGATCACCCTTAACCCAATAATCTTTAAACATTTATTCTCTAATCTTTCTGGTGGCTGACAATAGCATTTAGAGTCCCCTTTATGATCCTAAACAATTTAGCTCCTACCCCAGAGTATCTACCTTACTTAGGAAAAAATAAACTCATGCAGACAACCTGAACACTAATCTCAGAAGTACATACTCAGTTTTATCTATCCTGTGGCAGGGGGAGGCTCTTTAAAACGCAGTGATTTTTAGTTCCTTATCTTAACATTTTTTTTATTGGCTAACACCTTTGAAAGTCAATTCTCAACTCAACCCGGGTTTGTTCTGATGATCTGTCCAAGAACATTTAAGATGTTGTGTGGGAAATGGTACAGTCCCTGCCCCTAAGAAGCTTACCTTGGTCCCTATCATTTCCAAAAACATGTTTTGAAGATACTAATCTTTATGCTCCAAAATACAAGCGCATCATGGTCATTTTAAACTCCAGGAAGGCTAGGAACCATATTTTCCTCTTGGGAGGGTGCATAAAAAGTACTAACATTACAGACTAGGACGATGTAGCCAAGAATCCTTTTTAATCTCATATCTCTAAACTTGCTTAGCCACAGCACAGTTTTTTAAGGCTACATTTAATTTTTTTTTTTTTTTACACCGTGTTCCACCCCACTCATAGTACTGGAGCAGTTCTATCTAATCCAAATGGTCTCTGCTCTCATTAACTACTTTCTGCCCAGAACTTATTGTCTTTGTTTATTTGTCATTTCTTTTGTCCAGTGTAGGTTCCTTTCTTTCCACTCTCTTCTTCCTCCAAATGATGCCTACCTCTCTTGCTCAAGTCCACTTCTGTCTTTCAAGTGTCAACTCCTATGACCCTTGCGTACATATCAGCTTGTAGATGTGAGAGACATCAGACTGAACATGTAAAAGTGAAAGCCATGAGAACAAATGAATCAATAAAAACATAGGCAGAAACTTAAAAAAAAAATATTACGTCACATAACCCAAGCCTCCATCAGCAGATGGAAGGATAAACAAAATGTGGCAATATTTTAGAATATTATTCAGCCTTAAAAGGAAGACCAACACATGCTACTACAGGGATAAATCTTGAAGACATATGCTAAGTGACACAAGCCAGACACAAAAGGACAAATACTTTATGATTCTCCTTATATGAAGTCAAACCCATTAAGGCGGAAAGTAGAATGGCAGCTGGGGAGTGGTGTAAAGGTTAGGGACTTAGTTATTAAATGAGGACAGCATTTTAGTTTGGGAAAATGAAAAAGTTCTGGAGGTAGATGGTAGTGATAGCTGCACATCAGGGCAAATGTATTTAATACCACACAACTATATATTTTAAAAGGGTTAAAATGATCAACCTTATGTTATTTACATTTGCCACAGTAAAAAAAAAACCCTTTAAATGTATGTCACAAAATATGACAGAATGTGAAAGAAGGCCAGTGAGACTTTGGCAATTTTTAATAATCAATATAGCTACAAGTCTGGACCTATGTTAGAAAAAAAATATCCTGAGATCATACACTATAAACTTTTACCTTACTAGATACTACTGAGATCATCAGCTTAATAAGTAATTTCCAAGAAGGCCTTTGGGGTAAAGGTCTGAACTTGGTACAGACCATGGCTACTGAATATTTGCCCTTCTAGTTCTGTCCTCTAACCTGCTCTGCACCCCTGACGCTGACCCACACACACTGTACCCAGGGCTGCTGTGCCTCTGGCCTCCAGTTGTGTTCAGACAAAGGGGGACACCAGAGATCTGAAGGCAGAGCCATTGTGAGGCTGGGTCATCTATTTTCCCGGCTCACTCTCTGCTGGGATGTGAGTTGGCTGTGTTTTCCTAAGAAAGGCCACAGCTACCATCAGAAGGCCCCCTCCAAACAGCTTTTTCTCTCATGTTAGGCGAATGTCCTTTCCCTTGAGCCTCAATAAAACAGCGGCTTTCCTGCTAGCCTTGGTGTTATAGCACAACTCTTTATTATTTTCCTAAACCTGTCCATTTTGTTTTAAATTGTACCTCCTCAAACTACCCAGATGGAGTGTGCTTCCTGCTTTCTGCTGGACCCCAAAGTAATACACACCCAAAAAAGGACAGTTAAGAATTATGAGCACTGGCCACTGTGTTCTCTTTTGCGTGGATGACCCGCCCGCAGCTGTAGGGTGTACTTCTTTTCTTTTACTTGGCCCAAACTTGCTCTGCAGAGCCTGTTTCTTTTCTTACCTTTAATAAAACTTTGCTACCATAAAAAAAAAAAAGATTTATAAGCACTATGCATGAAAACAGTGGGTACAGAGAGTTTAAGAAACTGTAAAATAATTTCTATTTAGGAAATATTTAGAAACTATTTTATAGTTTTCTAAAACTACCCTAGTAAAATAATGTGACAAATACTAGGGATATATATTTAGGAAGCTTTAAAAATATCTAGAAAAATATTAATGCCTGGGTCTCCCCAACAAAAAAAACAAACCAAAAAACCCCCAAACCAAAAAACAAACCCCAAATATTTCAAAATGCGCTAATGTCACCTTCTACATGTATCTAGAACAAAGTTTCTGAAGGGTTCTTCTTAACAGAAAGGCAGCAGGCTGCTGTTTCTCCTCCAGTCACCTGCTCCTGCCCTGGGAGGTACTGGCCCAGCACAGCTGGTCTCTACCTCCTCTCTGCAGGAGCTCTCCTGGACAGCTTCCTTCAAAAGCATACACTTTCCTAAGCATCCTGAGATTTCCTTATGAGAAAACATTTAAAGATTTCAAGTCCCAGCAGGGTGAAGGAATATTCAACTTTAAAAGCAAGTGCCACTCATGGTGGCAACACACCTGTGATCCCAGCTACACAGGAGACAGAGCCAGAAGGATCCCACATATGAGGCCAGCTTGGGCAACATAGTGAGACCTTGTCTCAAAATTTAAAAAAATAAATGAATAAAGACAAAAAGACCAAGAGTGTAACTCAGTGGTAGAATGCTTGCCTAGTATGTGAAAGGCCCTAGGTTGATCTCCCAGCAAGGCAAAAAAAGAAAAAAGAGGAGAAAAAACACTGCATATTTCTTATATTTGACAGCCTATGGCTAACAGTATAGCTTCTTCTCTTTGTGTGAAAGGATGAAAGATGTCAGAAAATGAAGTCTAAAACCTGCTCCAGGAAGGAAGGAAATGAGAGAGGCTAGGAAAACCGCATTTCCTCCTCTGGTTTAAGTCACTACAGTTCACTTTGGACAGAAGGTCAGCGGTCACTGCCAGGCAATTCCTCAGAGAACCAGTAATGGATGAACAGGAAGAGTAGAGCCATCTTGACCACGGTGTCCCTGCAGGGCTGAGAAGCATGTCCCAGACCACCTGTGCTCTCCCTCAACAGCGTCCTCCTTCCTTCCCTCTGTAGCAAGTCCTTTGGGGTGGTCTGCTTCCATCAGCCGTGTGGAATGCTGGAGAAAGAAGGACAACCCTACTCTGGTCTGATGGAATGATCAGAGAAGCTAAAGTAGAAAAGGAAAGGAATCTGCTGAGATAAACTGCCTTATAATTTCTATTGCAACATTTGGTTTATCTCAAATTTGTCCCAACTCAGAAGGCAGCAACCTCAGTGCACAGAACATGGTATGTGTCACAGTTTCTGCCAAACATGGAAGGGGCTTTCAGTCCTCAGGATTTAACTGAACAAATCCAAAACATCCAATTACTTCACTGTTTGTTTTCACAAAGACAGAATCTAAGGTGAAGAAAGCTTCACTTCAGCATAGCAGTTTTAACTAACAAATTTTCCACCCCACCCCTAGTAGGCTAATGTTTTTATCACTTTTTAGCTTTTTAAAAGGAACTGTTTATATATCTCTACATCAATTTGGTCTTTTTGACAAAATGTGCAGTGGAAGGAGGTCACACAATATTCTGGGACCTACACAGTTTGAGGAAACTAACGTTAAAAGAAACATTTTTAAATGGATTAACATAGGAGTTAAGTATTCTCTCATACTGCCATTTCTTAAATCATGCATGAATCTCAATTAGGAATGTAAAGTTAAAAATCACTGACTCATAACTAAATACACTGGACATGTCTGAGCTAAGTAGCTTACGAACACATTAAAATGAACAGCTTATGCTGCATATGTAATAAATGTGCAGATAATCCATACGCTAGTAGCAGATACATGCAGATTAAGTGAAACTACAAAGTGAAACTTTAGGGTGTAGCTGCAGATAACAAGGAACACAACAATTAAAAATAGGCAGTTTTGAGATATTTTCCTAGAGACACTAAGTAAATGTGCTAACCCTATATTCCAAGCTGTGAAGATAAATGTTACATGGACATGCAAGGCAGGCATTGTGTTGCTTTTCCTTATCTGTTCAAGTACAAGCGAATTTTTCTGCTACAGAAGATTTAAAAAGACACAAGGAATTCCTCTACCCTTCTATTTTAAAGTACAAAATATTTTTGATTTTCAGAAAAAAAAAAAGAATCAACAGAAGATTCTGAGGGGAAAATTAGGTAGAAAACAAACTGTCCAATTGGAATGAAAAATATCCAAGACCTTTTTCAGGGTAAGTGACTTTAGTCACTTTAAGAAATACCAACATCTGGATGTGAGGGTGGTCTAGCTGCGACATCTGTCACCCCACTAATCACAAGAGTTGATTCGGCTGATCTGGCTGGCTAGGTGGATGTTGCCTTCCTTCCTCACCATTCCATGTGTGTCCCTCCCCGCTGTACACTTGGTGGAAGAGGTCAGCCATCCCCAATAGAGGAGGACGGTTTCCTCAGTCCTAGATCCTCCAAATGCACTAGAACCTCCAAATGAACTCTCAAGAAATAACAGTGTCTAAGCATTATGAACAGGGACTTGCAGTTTTACACAAAGAAACAACAAAAACTATCACTTATCTTTTAAAAAACTAAAGCCACTACACTAGAAAGGAATATGTATGTATAGAATGAATCTTCTGGTAGTTCCCATTCAAGGTGAATCACAAAATATGCAAGACACAGCACACTCAGTGAATGGCTGATTCCTTAAATGGTGTCAATGAGATGGATTTCATGTCCCAACAGGATATTCAACCAACCCTCTTTCCTCTTTAAGACACAAAGGACACAGACTTTTCTTATCCATTCAAGAAAGCACATGGGAACACCAATGGGTGAAGCCGACACTATTTCAGGAAAAATCATGACCCGGGTTAAATTCACTAAATTTCTGGTTTCAAATTTTAGTTCTTTAGCAATTCTCAGTAAAAACTGAACACAACACTCTAGGGATGAACAATGTCACAATGATGATTTGGCAAAGGAAGGGTGCTCCCCAAAAAAGGAAGAAAGAAAAATGATTACAAGTATTTTAAACCAAATTCTAGGAAGGAGAAACAGAAAAATATAAGTCCCTAGATAGGAGACTACAAGATCAGATAGCATCCAGTATAACATCTGACAGAAAAAAAGGAAAACAAACTGCATGATAAGCTTGAAACAATACTCAGAGGTTAGGATAGTTATACACTATGTCAAGACCCAGAATATGAGCAACAAAGTGAGCCTGAAATGGCAGCACAAGAAAGCAACAAGCTTAAAATTCAAGGATGGGAAAGTCTGCCTCGGTGGAAATGAAAGGAGGGCAGGGATACACTATATACAGAAAATAAAACAGTCACATATTGTAAAAACCTGTGAATCTAAAGGTAACATTATGAATAGTAGCTGGAATTACATAAAAAGGTGTTTTTTTTTTAAATCACACAATGCCAAGATAGAGAACAAAAAGGATATTTATAAAACAAAATTTATACATAAGTTATTAGTAGTGTGTGGTAGTTGACATAAATTGAAATACTAATTTCCTAAAAAATAGTAAATGCGCACAATCATTGGCCAATTAGTTAACTATGTCATAGAGACTTCAGTCTTTTGCTGTGCCAGCTAGGAGGTGGCACTGGAATTCTTGCTCAGAGTGCTTGGTGGAGAGCATGGTTCATGACTGTTCCAGTTAGGCCAAATGTTTTATTTCTGCCTTTAGAGGGGGGAAAAAAACCCAACATCATAAATAGTCACTGAATTTTCTCAAATGCCTTTTCTTCATCCACTGAGATGATCATGGGGTCGTGTCTTTATTCTGCCAATGTGGTAAATTACAATGATTTTCAAATGTTAAAACAACCTTGATTTCCTAGGGCAAACTCAGTTTGCTTATGATTCATTATCCTTTTCATTTTGCAAAATTTGTTAGAGATGCCTACACCTATACTCCCAAGGAATAACAGTCTATAATCCTCTTTTCTTTAAATGCCCTTGTCAGGTGTACATATCAGAGGCTAGCTTCATTAAAACAAACTGGTAAGTATTCTCTTCTACTTTCTGAAAAATTTGTATAAGATTTGCATTATTAAGGTGTGAGGGTGATCTGGCTGCAACACCTGTCACCCCACTGATCACAAGGGTTGATTCAGCTGATCCGGCTGGCTAGGAGGGTGTCCCCTTCCTCCCTCACTATGCCATGTGGGTCCCTCCTGAAGCTGCACGCCTGGTGGAAGAGGTCGATCACCTTTGACACAGGAGGACAGTTTCCTGACTCAAGGGTATGAGTAGCTGCGCTCCCCTGCTAGAACCTCCAAACAAGCTCTCAAGATTAGCATGATTACCACAGTGCGTGTTAGTGGTGAATGTCTGTAATCCTAGCACACTCTGGAAGGCTGAGGCAAGGATGTAGCTCACTGGTTGAGCACCCCTGGGTTCAATTCCCTGTGCCCCCCACCCCACAAAACAGCATTATTTCATCCTTAAATATTTGACAAAATTCACCAGTGAAATAGTCTGGGCCTGGAGAACTTCAAGGAAAGGTTTTAATTAAAAATTCCATGTATTTATCAAATGTAGGGCTATCCAAACGTCCCATTTCTTCTTGTCTTAGTTTTGGTAAATTGTGTTTTTTTAAGGAATTTGTCCAGTTAATCCACGTCAAATGTAGGGCTATCCAAATTTCCCATTTCTTCTTGTCTTAGTTTTGGTAAATTGTGTTTTTTTAAGGAATTTGTCCAGTTAATCCACGTCAAATGTAGGGCTATCCAAATTTCCCATTTCTTCTTGTCTTAGTTTTGGTAAATTGTGTTTTTTTAAGGAATTTGTCCAGTTAATCCACGTTGCCAAATTTACTGGCATGAAACTGTTTATAAATAACATTCCTTTGTTATCCCTGTAATATCTTTATGATTTGTACTAACATTAGAAATTTGTGCTTTCTCTTGTTTTCTTAGTCTTGCTAGAAGGTTATCAATTTTGTTGACCTTTCAAAAAAACTAACTTTTGACTTCGTTAAAATTGCCTATTGTTCAGCATTTTTTTATTAGTTAATTTTTTCTGTAATCTTGGTTATCTCTCTTCCAACTTTTGGTTTAACTTGTTCTATTTTTTTGTTCTAATTACTTAATGTGGCACTTAGATAAGATTTTAAACCCTGATTGCTTTTCTAATATAATCATCTAAAATTACAGATTTCTCTTCAAACACTGCTTTAGCTCTATCCCACAGATACTGATATAGTGCTTTCACTTTTATTCAACTACAAAAATTCTTAAAAATTTCTAATATACTTTCTTCTTTGAACCACAGGCTATTTTTAGAAGTCTATTGTTTAATTTCCAAATATTCCAAATATCCAGAAATTGCTCTGTTATCAATTTCCAGTTTAATTCTGTTATGGTCAGAAAACATACGGTGTGTTATTTTAATTATTTTATTCTAAGGTGCTGTTCTCACTCCTAAAGTTGTCCATTCTGGGGTCTCAAATGAATGCCTGAAGTGCTCACCAAGGTCTCTCTACTCTGGCTGGACTAGAATTCTAAGATTTCTGAACATTGTGTACCCTCAAGTACTGTGTGCAACTTATACCACAATGCAGCCACTCTCTGTTACGCCTCACAGAGTCTTCACCTGCACATGCCTGGCCCAGCCCTTCAGTAAGGAAGAACCGGGGGTAAATCCCCAAGCAGACTCTGCTCCCTGTACCCATCCTGATGTTCTTCTCTTTTTATATACTGTTCCACAAATCACAGTCATCCCAGCAGCACCAAACTCTGATCTCGGTCTCATCAATTAAAACAGACCTTTGCTCTCCTTTGAGCTTGGCCTCCCTGTGCTGTAGATGAGAAACTACCTCCAGGCAAAGAGCCAAGGCCAGGAAAGGGCTCACCTGGTGCTTCCTTTCTCTCCGGGATCACAGACCTATGCTGCCTGGTGTTTAATGCTCGAAAACAGTGGCCTCATTTTTTTTTCAGTCTTATTAATAGTGAGAGCATATGTCTCATGCCAGTTACTCCATTATAGACAGAGCATTTAATAACACTTTTGATTTGTAAATGTTTCATATTAAACTTTTCTAATTCAGATATGTGAAAGGTAAGCTTTTACACAATATTAGGAGGTAGCTACTATAGCACAAGGTTCCTTCTCCAGTTTTCTAGCATCCTGTAGAACCAGGAATTTTTATGATACTATTGGATACAGGGAGAGAAGAAGGGCTCCAGTGATGCCTAGAATTAAGCTTTCCAACAGTCAAAGATGGGAGCTTAGAAAAAATGGATAAAATTCAATGTAGTTGAATAAAAGATATTTGCACAATAGTGCTGTGAATTATACTTCATATACCAATACAGGTTCATAATTTGTCCCCACTCCTCTAACACCATCCTAACATGTCCTGACAACTTTTAGCTATCCCCATACCCATGTCTCTTCACCTCTGCATTTATACTTTGTTCAGCTACTATTTGGGCTTACAATATATACCCTAGTAGATTGAATTGCTATCCCCAAATCTTCACTCTGTTGTAAGAGAACTGCACATCTGTACCATTTCTGTGTAACTGTGCAGAACCTCCTGCAGTGGGCAGAGTATATTTCTGTCACATTTTGTTGGACATGGCCATGATTTTGATCAATAGGTGTCAGTGGAAATGATCTAAGCATAGGCTTACACTTATTTTATGGTCTGGCCCATCCTGTGTGCTCCTATAATCCGCCATGAGAAGAGTGTGCCAGGGCGGACCCTGCCGTTAGCCTGGACCCCAGAATACATACAAGGAAAAATAGGTTTGAACTCATACAGAAGTCTACAGGTTCAGCCCAGTCCAGTCTTGATCAGCCAAACTGCTATATACTCCGCTCTTCTAGCAAATACATATATAACTCTCATCATTTGAGTAAACTGTAATCTTTTAGATACGACTTAAGTGAGACCTCCTCTATGTGGCCTCCAGGACCAGCACACAGGCCTCCTATGTGCTCTATAGGGCTTCTGCTTATTTTAGTCACTGATATTTATTAAGCTTCTGGAACACTGCCTGGCACACAAAAGGCCCTCCAGACACTTGCAAATATATGGCTGAATGCACTGAACTAATTTAACTTACACATCAAAATATATATTCACATTATCAATGAGCATGTTACTCTTACCCACAGAGGTATATGGGATCTCATAAGCTTCACTTCCAGTTTGGAAGGCTGGGTCTTTTCTAAAGGATGTCTGGGACCTTACGCAATTAGAAGCACTTGCATGATTGGATTAGTATAACAGAGTTAGAATTGAGTGAAAGTGACTGAATACCCCAAATAAAAGGAAAAAAGTATACATATATATCTTTTTTTTTTTTTTGACAACAAAGATGTTAAGGAAAACCAATGTTCTGATCACTTTTCTATCTTTTTGTTTGTTTGTTGGGCAGGAGTTCCAGACAGGGTGCCACCATGTAGTTCAGACTGGCCTTGAACCCACAGTGATTCTCCTGCTTCAGTCTCCCGAGTGATTACAGGAGTGCAATACCATGTCTGACTCTTCCTAACATTTTTTAAAAACAGATCGATTTACTTATTTAAAATTATTTTCTTGTAGTGCTGGGGATGGAACCCAGGCCTTGGAAATGCTAGGCAAGTGCTCTACCACTGAGGCATATCCTCAGCCCTCACAGAGTCATTGAGACACAATTTATATTCCATAGAACTCATCTTTTTAGACTGTACAAGGTTTTCAGCACATTCACAGAGTTGCGCGATCATCACCATTCTCAGCTGTAGAGCATTTCAACATCTCATAAAGCAACCATACCCCTCAACAGTTATAGTACTTCCTTCTCCCAACGGTCCCACACCCCTGTAGCCCTGACCTACTTTATAACACATACTTGCCTGTTCTGTACATTTCATGTAAATGGAATCATACAATATGTGGTCTTTTGTGATTGGCATCCTCTTAGAACAATGTTTTCAAGGTCTTCCTATCATTTTCAAACAGAAATATGATCATCTTAAAACACATGATAGGGGCTGGGGATTTAGCTCAGTGATTAGAGTGCTTGCCTTGCAAGCACAAGGGCCTGAGTTCGATCCCCGGCACCACCAAAAAAAAAAAAAAAAAAAAAAAAAACACATGATAGTTAACAGCACAGAACACAGAGCGAGACTACCAGGTTATATGCCTTATTAGAGCTACTATATTTCATCCCTTATTAGAGCTACCATATTTGGAGTAAGTTATTTCATTTCTCTGTATTTGAATTTCCTCATGTGTAAAATGGGTTTAATAACAGAACCTGCTCATAGGGTTGTAGTGAAATTTAAATAAATTAGAAAGGTACTTCACATACAAAAAGCACAATAGAGGTGTTAGCTATTATTATTATCTGCATTAAAGTCAGGGGACTTGTGGCTAGACATTGCCAAAACCTTTTTGTTTCACTGGGATGTATTTTGGTATTTAATAGGTTTAAAAATGAAGGTCTTGGGGAGGGGTAAATAGGGAATGACTGCTAATGAGCGCTGGATTTCTTTTCATGGTGTTGAGAATGCTCTGGAATTAGCGGTGATGGTTGAACAATTTTGTGAATATATTAAAAACCACTGAATCGTACACTTTAAAAGGGTCAATTTCACAGTATGTGAATTATATCTCAATTTTTAAAACTGAATCCCTCTATTTCAGGAATCTATACTTCATGTAAAATAGTGAAGGCACACATGAATGCTCTGCCTCAAAAAGAAAGCTAGAAACTTAGTCAGCTCCTCTAGTCTACCCCCTAACCCCACTCTGACCCTGAAGTTTTTCTTGCATTTCATGTTTTAGAAAATGTTCCATACTTGCAGTTTATACACGCTTTAGGGTGGAAATGAAAGGTAGGTAATACGGTATTTGACTAAATGAAATTTCACTGGAGGCGACTACAATGTATGTGGTGTGTGTGTGTTGCTGAGGATTGAACCTGGGGCCTCACTCATCGTAAGCACATGCTCCACCACGGAGCTATAGTCCCGGTCTCAAAGAGCAAACTTTAAAAAAGAAATTATCTTTGTTACCAGATTGTATTAAATAATAGCTACATGTATAACAGGAGGTCAGACTCTAAAGTCAAAAAAAGTAATTCCTTTCAATTTCTGGCTCTGCCATCTGTCAAGCTATGTGATCTTGGCAAGTTACTTGAAAATCTCTCTGAACCTTAGTTTCCTCATCTGTAAACGGAAGACACAGTGGTACAACTACTTCCTGGAAAAGAAGGAGAAGGAAAAAGAATTAAGATGTGTCATGTACATGTACCAACTCATGATGAATGTAATCATTACGTACTATAAGCATGTATTGATAATAATTTTAAAAAGTAAAAAAAATATTACAAAACCAATTACTTCCTAGGGTGTGACAGTGATTAAATTTGATGATATGGATAAAACACTCAGTACACTTTCTGACAAATAGTAAGTAGTCAAAAAATGTCAACTATGAGAAGAGTGATAATAATGAAAGAGGAGGAAGAGGATTGTCATCACCACCTGGACTGAACGTAAATGACACAGAGGAGGCAGCAAGTAGTGGGAGGAGCTACCTTCTTAAAAACCACTAGTCTCCCTGAGAGGAAGGAGGAGTAATGTGACTCTTTGTGGTTACTGGTCATGACGACAAAGCAATTGACACCGCTGTTACTGTAAATGAGCTGTGTGTTCACAAAAGACCCACAAGGATTTGGCAGCAGTTTACAAAAACGTGATCCCTGCATGTAGGTCCAAGAAAACCTTTGCCAGATGCCTTCCAGGGATAGAAGAGGGATATGTAATTAACTTATTTACTCTTCTAAAAAAAATCCCATACTTCTAGGGAAAACATTGGCTCTACTGTTAAATCCTTTAAATATATCAGCATATACTCTCGCCATCTTTTTTTTTTTTTTTTTTGACAGGGGCTCATTATAGTTTTGAGCTTACTATATAGTCCAGGCTGGTCTCGAACTCAAGGCCATCCTCCTGCCTCAACCTCCTGAGTGCTGGGATTACAGGCATGTGCCACCACACCTAGCTCACCATCTTTTCTGAGTCTACTACAATAGCTTCCTACTGCTACCTACCAATGTCATCTCCCTCTGTCCTGTTATCCACATTGTAACTAGGTTTATCTTCGAAAAACATAAAATGTCATATTTCTCTACTGCCTAAATCTCTTCATGGCATCCCCAGCCAGCACTTGTAACAAGTATCTTACGCTCCCCTGCAGATCACACAAAGCTCATTCTGACCTGGTGTCAGCTCCCCCACCCTCTGGCCTCCCCAAAATACTAGTGGTTTTCTGCAAGGTCAAATGTACCTGCTCATCCCTCTGTACACAGAGGGCATTCACCTCACTCAAATAAAAAGTCGAAATATAGCAAAGTAACTGTTATCATTAAACATAAACCATAGTACAATGTTACATTACACATTATTATAATAGTTACAACTACCGCCTGCTTTTCAAATAATTAGCTCTTGAATATATTGTTGCCACCTGTGATCAGTCACTGCAAGGAAAAACAATCAGAAAAGCAGCAAATCCCTCCTGATTAATAGTTTTTTTGGTAACAACAATGTTTTCATTTTTAAAAATTTCAAGTCACAAGAAAAGAATATTAATGAAGCTTGAATCCCACCTAAGGAATATAAGAATAAAGTTCAAACATACTGGTAAAACTCATCCCCCAAATTTTTATTGCTTTACTGCTAATGTCTTTAACTAAAGCAAATGTCTTACCTGAATGACCAACATTCATAAGAAAAGTGTAACTAGGATGCCAGGTGTGGTGGTGCACACCTGTCATCCCAGAACGCTCAGAGCCTCAGCCAGGAGGGTCACAAGTTCAAGCCTGGCCTGGGCCACTTAGTGAGGCCCCCGAATCAAAATCAAAATAAAAACATTAAAAAGGCAGGAGATGTAGCTCAGTGAGAAGGCCCTGGGTTCGTTCCCCAATACTGGAAAAAAAAATTACATATACGAACACACACACACACACACAAACATACACACCTATACACATACATACATGCATACAGAGGAGGGAGAGAGAGAACTAGGGTTATAATAAATTCATTGAATGTCTCTTCCTATGTTAGATTTTTAGTTTATTAATCATTTGGCTGTAAAAGTAAATGAAACATGAAAGTAGACTTTGCGGATAGAGAAGATGGGAAAGAGAAGAGTTAGAAGGAATAAAAATGATTGAGATATGTATATGTACTAGTTCCCTAAGATCCAAGATGGATGTAATTATAATATATTGCATGGGGTTGGGGATTTAGCTCAGTGGTAGAGCACTTGCCTACAAGTGCAAGGCCTTGAGTTTGATCCCCTGTACAAAAAAAAAAAATTCCAAAGAGATACTAGTAATAAAATATTAAATTAAATGTTAAAAGTAAATAAAATTAGCTAGGTGTGGTGGTGCATGCCCAGAATCCCAGAACTCAGGAGGCTGAGGCAGCAGGACTTCTGTGAGTTCCAGGCCAGTGTTTGAGGCCACACGGGGAGACTCTGGACTACATAGTGGGACCCTGTCTCAAAAAATGAAACCATGGGGTTGGGGGTTTAGCTCAAGTGGTAGAGTGCTTGCCTAGCAAGTGCAAGGCCCTGACTTCGATCCCCAGCACCCCTCCCCACATGAAAAAAAAACCCCAAACAAAACAAATAAATAAAATTAGATGAAAATACTGACAATGAGATACTTTATTTTTATAACCTTCAAATCATTAAACAAATCCAAACACAGCTTCAGGCCTCAACAGTTTTCCTTCTTTTTACTTTAATATTTGCTTACTACTCTGTAGAACCATCACAGTTGACTAGCAGGTGAAGGCAGCAAAACTAAAACAAAAATAAAACAAAATTGGATTTCTTCATGTATGCAGTGATCCAGATACTGTAACTGCTGCACAGAATCTAGACACTGGCAGCAAAACAATAGGTAATGAAACTGTGGGTTTGAAAAACATACTTAGTAGTCCCACTAGCTGCTCAAAAATTCAGGACTGCAACAGGCACTAACAAAGTCTAGTTCCAATGTAAATTGGCTCTCCTCTTTACCTGACCCCAGGGATTCTCCTTTCCTGATAAGCAGATCTAAACTGTAAGACAATAATATCCCAAGGAGGTTCTGGCACAGAGCCCCAGAAATCCTTAAAGAAACAAGCACTGTCTAAAAGAAGAAAACCAGGGCATACCGTCTCAATTCTTTCCCCTAGCTCTAGTGCACATGAAAATACCTTGTGAAATAAGAGCTATAAAATTCCTTCCAAGGCACGTATTTTAAAACAGAGATGGTCTGCTGTGGATGACGTCATTCTCTGACACCTGGGACATTCTGGAAAACTCTTCAGAAATGACACCAGGGCTAGACCAAACTATAGGGACCAGTGAATCCTTTCTAGTTACAGAAGTCTGAATGATGTGGAACCTCCTACAGTGACCCACAGATTAAAGAACAAACTAACTCACTACAGAGACAACCCAGAAGTTACATCAAAAGCCCTTTTAAAAATCCACAATGTGGGAAACTATAAAACAAAGGACCAGTTTTTTTCAACAAATAAATTCTAAGTCACAAATTTAAATTTAAAAAGGGAAACTTACAAATTGCCACTTAACAACACATTAACTAAATGCAACGTGTATACTTTTCTTGGATCCTGATTGAAAGAATAAATTGTTTAAAAAATTTAGATGAATGGGAAATTTTGAACATTGACTTGATTTTTGCAGTACTGGGAATTGAACCCAAGACCCTCGCACTGAGCTACATGCCAGCTCCATCCATCCATCTGTCTATCTGCCTAATTTTTGCTTTGAGACATGGTCTTGCTAAGCCACATTAAATTGCTCAGGGTGGGCTTGAACCAGTGATCCTCCTAGCTCAGCCTCCCAGAGTCAGATTTAGATTCTTTTTTGGGGGTGGGGGGGTGCTGGGGATCAGACTCAGAGCCTTGTGCTTGCTAAGCAAGCGCTGTACCACTGAGCTAAATCCCCAACACTTTTGTTTTGTTTTGTTTTGTTTTTTGAGACAGGGTCTCACTATGTAGTTCAGGTTGGTCTCAAAGTCACTATGTAGCCCAGGCTGACCTTGAAATCTCAGCAATCCTCCTGCCTCAGCTTCCTGAGTGCTAGAATTACAAGCATGCACCACCACGCCTGGTCTGCCTTAAACTATCACATTAAGGAATTACTACTTTTTTTTTTAAAGGTGGCAATAATAGTACCACTGTCACATGTAAGGCGTACACATATCATAGAACCAGAAGGTGTACAAAACAGCAAAGGGAGGTAGAATATAGAAAGCAATTCAGTTTTATAAACCTAAGCACTGGATTTACAAGTTGAGCACTGGATACATGAATCCTGCTTATTCTTTGTTTTTGTAAATCTGAAATGCTCTGTAATGGGTTGAAAAGCCAAAGAATGGTACCTAGATGAAGAGTTTCAGAGTTTCCCTTTTTGAGGCACCACCTAGTTTCTGTCTGGGGCTGTCAGTGTGGAGCCCAGAGAGGAGATCTTGGAGCTGTTCTGGCTGCAGTGAATTCCTCTCACCCCTCCACAACTAACATTGCTGGTAAATCAGGGCAGCGCTGGTGAGTCAGGGCAGCGCAGCTGAAAAAGGACAAACCTGTGTGACCACTGTACCAATCACCCCTTATCTTCAGGTACTTGTCTGCCTTGGGCCCACTATGGTTCAGAGCAGCGGCTCTGGAGGTAAAACAGACACGAGTCTGAATAGCAGTTCTACCAGTTAACAGTATTATAAATTTAGAGGAGATTTCTTATCAACTTGTACCTGAGCATCTCCACATGTAAAATGAGGGTTATCACAACATCTTCCCCATAAAATTGTTTTCAAAATTAAATGAGACAACACATTTGGTATGGGAATTAACATACTGACTGCTGTTATTATATTATTGCTGTTATTATATATTCCTTTACTTTCACTTGAACTCAGACTATTAGTGAAATCCAGTGAAATAGAGAGACATTTATAGCTAGAATTAATAATATACTTATTGCTATTATTACTGTTTTAAGAAAGCAAGATGGGGGCTGGGGTTTAGCTCAGTGGTAGAGTGCTTACCTAGCAAGCACAAGGGCCTGAGTTTGATCCCTGGCATCCCCTCCCCCTAAAAAAAGAAAGCAAGAGACCTGTTTGATTGAAGTGAAAAGTAGGAACACATAAGTAGATCTGGACCAGATGTGAGGCCAGGCAGCAGAGTTTAAGACTTGGGGAAGATGGTGGGTAAAAATTGTAAGCAACAAACAGCAATGTGATAAAAGAAAACAGTTTCTCAGGCATATGAAACCTCTACAGGATAGACTGTGTCTGTGGTACCAGCCTTGAAGACAGATGTATTTGTGGCAACTTTTTTTAGTGCTCTATAGAAGGCTATTTATATGATTTGAAGCCTTCAGAACAAAGTTACCAGATATATAAGCCATGAACATTCATCATAACAACTCTGAACTGGATCTAGAATGTTTATTGTTCAGAAACAACAGAGAAGGCAAAAAGTGACTGCACTGCTGGGGAAGGGAGGAAAGAAAAAACTAGAAAGGGGAGGATGTGGGGGGTGAGGCTGGGGAGTTAGGCACATCCACTGCAACATTTTCTGCTGATGGAGCAGGCTCATTTATGCTAAGAGAATCACCTCATGAAAACAATGCCGAGTATGTGCCAGGCCTAGAACCCACGGCTGGACGTCAGCACTGACTATTTATTCTCTTGTGGGCTTACTCCTACTGTGTGTCTGTCATTTCCCCCAGCAGGGGTAGAACAGATGTAGCTCTGACTTGCTCACAATGTCAAGGAGGAAATGAGGATTCTACAAATTGGTTGCACCCGTGCATTGAAAGGAAGCTGACAGAACTTTCTTTCCTTACTCCTCCCTTGGGCTTCCCAGGTCTGGATCCAAAGCTGCCTCTTGACAGATAGATGTATTTTATAGATTCACTTGGGAGAGCACACTAGATATCAGGCACTGTTGGAGGCGACTGAGCTAAGATCAGTGAACACAACAGATTCCTGCCCTTGGAGAACTTACTCCTGGAGTGACTAGGAAGGCAAACAACTGCATTTTAGAAAGTGGCAAGTGTTAGGGTAAAATGAAAAAAAACCAAACAGGGCAAGGTAAAGAGATGGAGAGTGAGGAGGGAGGGTAGCTGGATAGAGATTGAACCTCCTTGCTGACAGAAATGTTAATTTAGGAATTCCATCACTTCCTGCTATTTATGGCCACAGGCCATCAACACATACCAAAGCAGCAAAAGGCCGGTAGGGAAACAAAACAATTATGTCAGGGCTTTAAAAAAAAAAAAATCACTATATTTTCTCCATTTTATTTGTTTTCTGAAAGATGAAAGAAAGTGTGGTCTAAAGAAGGAAGGTGAAACTGGGGGCCTGAAATGAAGCAAAGGGTGATCAAATGTACTTCCCCCTCTGTACCCTCAAGCTGTCTTTGGTATGATGGGATTCCCACTACGGCTGCTCCACATTCTCATTTTGACACCTGCCCGTCTGTGCACAGCGGCTCCTCAGGCATGTCCTGTCCCAAGTAATCAGCAAGCTGTCCCCACTCCTACAAGATAATCACATCTTTCTTTAGTCCCTCCTTAGAGGACCAATTAAAGTAAGATTAACAAGAATTGCTGGTCTGACCTTGACTTTGAAAAAGGAGAGTAAAACAAAATTACAGAGTGCAATTCTGGGTACACTTCTCTCATCCCCGAAAAAACAACCAGAGAAAAATAACATTTTAACAAGGGTCGGTGCCAAAGGACAGGATTATAGATTTGCTTTTCTATATTTTGCACAATTCCTACAACGAAGAGGTTTTTTTTTTTTTTTTTTTTTTTTTTTTTTTTTTTTTTTTTTTTTGTGGTGCCCGGGATCGAACTCAGGCCCTTGTGCTTGCAAGGCAAGCACTCTAATCACTGAGCTAAATCCCCAGCCCCGAGGTATAATTTTTATAATCAGGAAAAAGTAGCTGGTTTAAAAAGGGAAGAGACAGCTGTGAGAGTCAACCGCCCAACACCACAGCAGTTACTGTGGCTGGAGAGCTACCTGAGGCTCCACCTGCTGAGCCACGTGGCTACATCTTGAGAGGCGCTTAATTAAGATTTACACCTGAACAGAGACTGACACCCAGCAAGCAAAATAGTAATTTTACATATCTCACATTTACAATCATGCTGACAACTACAGTTATGATGCTGAACGTGGATGGCTCTCTGTCTCATTCTTCACAGTAGCTATTTAAATTCTGCCTCTTATTAGCAGGAGGAAAAAGCTGACTTACTCATTAAATAGGCTTATATTAGAATCTTGGGCAATATATGTAGGGTGCAGAAGTATTGAGGACTCTTACTAATCTTCTGTTTGAAACAACTTCAGCTTAGGATTAGGATTTTCCCTTGCAGCCTGATTAATGCCATTTTACTCACTGGAGGTTAAATCGTGAAAAAATATTCAATAAGGCTTAATATTTGAGATGGAAACTTCTAGTAAACCAGGAATAGAGAACATCTTAATTTAATAAAAGTTACACAAGAACCTAAAACAAATGTTATATGAAAAGAGAACTCTCCACACATGTTTAAATACCGCATAGTTTCTCTGGTGTGAGAAACTGAAGTGTATATAAAGACTAAAATGTATTATATTGGGAAAGGGAAGAAAATGTCCAAATGGGAAAGGGAACAAGGGAGGGGGAAAGAACAGAGGGACAAGAGAAATAAGAAATGGAAGGAAAAAATGGAAACAAAGCTTTTGTAAATAGGGAGGGAGGAGGGAGTGAGGAGAGGGGAACGGGGAAAAAAAGAAGCAACAAGATACGTCATGTACAGGTACAAATCTTCTATGATGAATGTTGTCACTATGTACATCTAAAATGTACCATTAAAAGAAAATAAAAAAAAAAACCACAGGAATCATTCAAAAAAAAAAAAAGAAAAAAGAAAAGGGAAATCTCTAGACTCATTCTCTTAAACTTGAGAATAAGACAAAGATGCCCACTAGCATATCAACTGTTGTAACACACTCCTGAAAGTCTTGGCCATGCTGTAAGGAAAGATAAAGAAAGGGCACAAGGATGGGAAAGAAGCAATACACCTATCACTGTTTCCAGAGTATATAATTAACTACTTGGGAAAACACAGAAATTCACAGAATATTTTAATAAGACAGGGAAGCAAGGCTGTTAGACACAAGATCAACTTATAATTATACATACTATTTCTCTTAAACTACTAATAACCAAATAGAAAATAATAATAAAAAAACATGATTCACAATACTAACAAAACCATGAAGTATTCAGAAATTAATTTAACCAAGAATACCCGCCTAGACCTTTCTGGAGAAAATTTTAAAACTCTAGAAAAAGATTTAAACAGGAGCTGATAGAGCTGGGTGTGGAGGCACACACCTGTAATCCCAACACTTGGGAGGCTGAGGCAGGAGGACTGCCAGGAGTTTGAGGCCAGCCTGGGCTACATGGTGAATTCAAGGCCAGCCTGAACTATACAATGAAACCTGACTCAAACAGGTGGGTGGCTGATAGAATATTTAGAGGTAAATATTGATGATGTCTACAACTACTTCAAAAAGTTCAGAGAGAAAAACATGCATAGAAACAGAGAGGAAGTAATAAAGCAAATATGGCAAAACATTAACTTTTGGTGATTCTAGGTAAGGAATACACAAGAGTTCTTTGTATTATTCTTAGAATTCTTCTGTCAATTTTAAATTATTTTCAAGTTTTGAAAAATGCTACAAACATAAGCTGAATAAATGAAAAGGCATACATATCACATGGTCTTAGATGGACTATGTTACTACCAAAAAAGTCAAACCTCCCCCAAATAATTCATAACTTTGATATAATCCCAATAAAAATTCCTTAGAAATATAATTTTTAGTAACTTGATAAGCTAACTCTAAATTGAATATGGAAAAATAAAATTTGGTCCAGAAAGAGCTAAGTAAACCTTAAAATGAATGACTTGCTGTTCCAGCCATTATGACATAACTACAAGATCACTGTAACAAATCAGAGCAATAAAAAAATTGAGCAAGAGCTGACAGACTAATGGAACAAAATAGAGGCTTAGAGAGACATGGATAGAAATCACATATGAGAAAGAAATAGCAAAACTCAATAGAGGAAAGAATGATTTTTTTTTGAGATGTTATTAGAAAAACTGGGTCCTTAAATGGATAAAAAAGGACTAGGTCAGTATCTAATACTGCATGCAAATATGGACTCTGGATGGATTAAAGTCATGCAGGCAGTAAAGGAATTGAGAAGGGTTTCTTCAGCAAAACTTCGAAAACACAAACTGTAAGTCAAAGAACTTTTTTTAATCACACCGAAATTAAGAAGTTTTCTTGATAGCAAAGACAAATTAATAGATGAGCAAATGAAAAGATATCTGCAAGGTCCAAATGTGCCAGGGAATAAATAGCTACATTATGAAATGACTTCTGTACAAGTCAGTGCAACAACAAAATGGTTATCGCTCCAACACAAAATGGCAAACATATGAACAAGCAAGTTAGAGAAGAAACTACATGTCTAGGGGAGGCTCGAAATGATTAGCAATCAAAGAGTGACTAAAATGGTAAGATATCACTCTGTATGTGAGAGATTAGACAAAATGGAAAGCTGGACAAAGCTGAGTGAGTGTTGGTGGGACACATGATCTCAGAACCCTCCACTGTTTCTGGAGGGACAGAGACTGGTCTGGCCACTGTGGAGATGACCAGGGCACTATTTAATCAAATTCTGTCCATGTAAGCCTGTCATCCAGTCATGCTCTTCTAAGTATACATCCCACAGAAACACTGTACAACTCCTAAGCAGACTTGAATGAAGATGTTTGCTGAAGCAATATTTGTGCTGTTGGGGAGCGGGGTCAGCTTGAGTATCCATCCATTCCACAGACGGAAGGGAAATAAACTCTAGTGGATGGACACATGGAGTACGATACTCCATTCAGAAGCAAATGACCAGATGCACGCATAGCAGCAGGCATGACTTTTAAAAATAGTACTCAGGGAAAAAAGAAAGAAAACGAATTTAACGCTATAAATTAAAATACATCTACGTAAAACAAACACTCCCACTTTATAAGGTCCCCAAAAAGGAACACATATGAAAGGCATTAGAAGGAGCACCTATGAGGCATGAGGTGAGTGGGAATAGGAAAAAGGAACAAAAAGCTAAAGAAATCTTTTTAGGTTCTTTGCATGTTATAAAAGAATTCAAACGACCTATTTGATAAACACAAAATTAGAATTGTTTCCTTTTCTCAAAAGTTCCCAGTTTTCCTAACAACAAAAGCTTCTCTCCTTGCCAACTCTGTTGATGAGTAACAGCTTTTCATCCTTTTTCAAGCAGGAAGAGAAATTCAGTGATCAGCAGAGGACGAAACTGATTAGCAGAGAATATTTTCAGAACAGTGTTTTTGTTTCATGCCCTGATAACCAAACTAAGGACCTGATTACCTGTTGATTTGGGGTGATTCAGTTCAAGGTGGGTTGGTGTCAAGTTTTCAAGTCATTTAAAGCAATCTACATTCAGAACTTCTTCCCACACAATCCTCTTGCCTCCCTGTAGAAATAGTCCGCACGACTTGGAAGCTTAAAATTCTTGAGCTAGAGGGGACTGTTATTCTACAGATGAGAAACAAAGGCCCAGAGAATTCTGGTTTAGGGTCACACAGCTAATATGAAAAAGAAGGTTTCCCTGGTTTTGCCCCTTTTCCCCTCTATTTTCAATCCTTTCCAAATATATATCAGCATGAGCTTCTCTGTTCAAAACCCTCTAATGGCTTCCCCCTCACTCAGTGGCAAGGCCGAAAGCCTCACAATGGCCTGCACCAGTGTGCCCCTTCCACTCCCACTATCTCTCATCTGCTGCCACTTGCTCTTTACACACTGCCTGGCCACCGTGACTTCACCGTCCCTCATGCGTGGCAGGGCTTGGAACTTGCTCATCCTCTGCCTCCTGCTCAGACCTCAATTCCTTCAAGTCTCAGATCAAAAGTCATCTCAGGAGAGGCCTCTCTGACCACACACACCCTTTCCTACTTACACGGCTTTCGAGTTCTTCATAGCGTTATTACCATCAGCTCTTATATCTATTTACATATTACCCATTGTCTGCCTCCATCCCACTAGAATTTTTTTTTGGGGGGGAGCGCTGGGATAGAACTCAGGGCCTTGCACTTGCTAGGCAACCACCCTAACCACTGAGCTAAATTCCTAACCCCTAGAATGTCTATTTCCTGAGGGCTTGGTCTGTTTTGCTCACAATTGCATCCCCAGAACTTACGGCAGTGTCTGGCTCATGCAGGTGCTCAAAAATACTTGGTGAAGGCATGAATCACAACCAAAATGCATCCCTCAGACTTCTGATTCTTTGTACAATGCCCTGTTTGCCCTATTGTGCTATCAGTTTTTGGCAATTGTAGCTTCCAGCCAGAAGAAAAGACCTTCAAATCCAAAAACAAAACAACATACTATCACTACTCTATGTCTGCTTAACTACCCATGATTACTTTCTTTCAGCATCAAGGATAAAGTCCCTAACCAAAAGCTAACACCTTCATGTGCTTAACAGTTCTTTCATTATACAGCTGTTCTGTGATCTGGTTTTATGGCTGCTACTTTAGACCCCTCTGCCCTTCCGGCCAAGAGATTCTCAAGAGATTCTGGACCATAAGACAGAGTTACCCAATATTGAAAATTAGGTTGTTCAGATGTTTTCCTGGGCTGAGTATAAGAATAAATTTTCCATATTAATTGAATTGATGTCGTAAAATTTTTCAAAGGTATTCTGAGTGAATTTTAAGGATTGGTGAGCCAAAAAAAAAAAAAGCATATTTGAGAATTTCAGAAGAGGTAACCTTTTTTTGTTTTTTTGAGACAGGGTCTTGTCATGTAGTTCAGGCTGGTTTTGAACTTGCAGCAATCCTCCTGCCTCTCAAGTGCTGGGATTACAAGTGTGTGCTACCACACCCTCTAATAATAATACAGATAATCTTATAATAATTCCATGTTATAAATTACACATTAACTGACTTCAAAAGCAATAGAATAGGGTTGGGGATTTAGTTCAGTGGTAGAGAGCTTGCCTAGAAAGCACAAGCTCTGAGTTTGATTTCGAGCACGCACCCCTCCAAAAAAAGCAACAGAATAATTTAGGCAAAACTCTTGAAAATGCAGGCATAGCCAAAGACTTTCTGAAAAGATCCCTAATTGCATAAGAAATAACATCAAGAATCAACAAATGGGATCATATCAAATTAAAAATCTTTTGCACAAAAAAGGAAAGAACCAACAGAGCAAAGAGACAACTTACAGAATGGGAAATTGTTTTCCTGCTATTCCAGAGAGGACTAATACCTAGAATATATAAAAAACTCAAAACAATTAGACCAAATAAAAAGACCCAATAAACTAAATAAAAGACCCAATCAAAAAATGAGCAACTAAAATGAACAGACACTTCTCAGAAGAAGTACAAATGGCCAACAAATACAAGAAAAAAACGCTCCACATCTCTAGCCATTAGAAAAGTGCAAATTAAAACACTGAGATTCCATCTTACTCCAGAAAGAACAGCTATCATCAAGAAATCTGGTTTGCAGGAGAAAAAGGAACTCTTCCACATTGTTGGTGGGAATGTAAACTAGTACAACAGCTATAGAAATCAGTATGAAAATTCCTCAAAAAACTAAAACTTGAAATTCTATCTGACCAAGTTCTACTCTTCTGGGCATCTTCCCCAAAGAATTAAAGACATCACATTACAGTGATACATGCATATCCATGTTTTAGCAGCACAGCTCACAATAGCTAAATCTTGGAAGCAGCCTATATGCCCATCAACAGATGAATGAATAAAGAAAATGTAGTATTTATACATGATGGAGTACTACACTGCCATAAAGAAAGATAACTGAGTCATTCGTAGGAAAATGGATGCACTTTGTGTCCATAATTCAAGTGAAAGAAATCAAACAGGTCAACTCTCTCATGATTTCTCTTACATGAGAAACCCAAAGTATAAATAATGTAAAGAGCAAAATAAAAAATAGATAATAGGAAATAGACTGTAGAGATAAGAAGAGGGTCTGGGTAATGGG
The DNA here is from genome assembly GCA_004026905.1 of Hystrix cristata. Taxonomy (NCBI): domain Eukaryota; kingdom Metazoa; phylum Chordata; class Mammalia; order Rodentia; family Hystricidae; genus Hystrix; species Hystrix cristata. The sequence continues at coordinate 7,031 of PVJO010011488.1, read as the reverse complement.
AGAAATGAAAGAGAGGGAAAGAGAACAGAATGAAAAGATTAAGATGTGATATGTTTATTTACCAATTCATCAAGATGAATGTGGTTTTTTAATTAAAAAATTTTAAACAACAGAATAATAAACATACAAAATAAGTCAATCGTTCTACCTGCCAATGGATACACAAACTTCCACTGGCATTCTATTTATTTTATCATTTTTTAAAATCTCCCAAGGTTATGGTGGCGCATGTCTGTGATTGCAGCTCCTTGGGAGGCCGAGGCAGGAGGGCTGCAATTTCAAACCCAGACCGGCCAACTTAGCAAGACATGGTCTCAAAATAAAAATTTTTACAAAGGGTCGGGGGTTTAGCTCAGTGTTAGAGCACTGGCTTACCATTCCTGAGGCCTCAAATCCAATCTCCACCACCACACATACATACATACACACACACACCAAATTTAAAACTAAAGTATCTGCAGTTTGAAATACCATTTTTCACTTATTATACCCCAAAATAGATAAAAGTGACCCAGAGAGTTGGAAATAGTAATAAATTTGAAGTTTCGCGATGCGCCCCGCAAAAAGAGTTTCCTTCTTGGAGTCCGCTGTCTGGGAGGCTTCCTATATTGTGGTTTTCAATTAGAGAGAAGATAAAAAGCTAAACCTGGTCCACTTAACTCTTTCAGAACCAGAGCCTCATGGAATCTATGTTGTAAACATGAACACCTGTTCTTAGTTTTTAGGACCTCGTAAGTGGCGATTCAAGAACCAAGATTTACCTGTTCACTAGGGAAAAAAGTAGCAGAAGCTCCCTCAGTGCTTTTGAAGGAGTCTCTGCCTTGCAATAAGGATGAAGGAGGAATGCAACCAGGTCTCTGCAGGTCAGGGGGCACTCAGAGACGGAAGGAGGCTTTTTAGAAAAAGGGCCAATATGGATGAAAATAAGAAGGGGGAAGGCCTTGCTCTGCAGCTGCAAAATAAATATACATATTTGGACAGAGTCTACAAAGATTATTATCATATCTTTGCCGAAAATACACACAATACGAATGCTGCCTAAAGTCAGCTTATCACACGTTGAGTCACAATGTTCTTGGCTTATTGCAAAAGTTATCTGAACACTGCACAGATGCCATTCCAAGGCCAGATTTAAGCATTCTCCACTATACACCAAGCACTCCCTTCCAGTCTCTAAATTCAAATGAATTTGACATAAACGTGCCAGGAATCTGAAAAACCATATTTCACTTACTTTAGCCCCACACTAGTAAAGTGACTGGGAGAGCTGAGAATAATAAATTTGAAGACATACTATGTGTCACGCAGAATTTAAAACCATTTTTCTTACACAAAAAATGTAGGCATTATGTACCGTACACATGCACCGAAGGGTGGGAAATAAAAACAAGGCGATCAAGAGATGGATGGAGGAGGGAGGGGGGGATGGAAAAGGGCATGAAAAAAGAAATTAAGAAGTATTATGTACATGTTCCAACTTCCCACAAGCAATTTAAATATGCACTATGAACATGTAGTAATTAAAAACAACTTTTCTTTCCTAAAACTTTTTTGTTTTTGTCACAATGAAAAATGTTACGAATTAATGTAAAAATTAGAGAAATGTAGACAAGGAAGGCGAACTTAGAGATCCCTTAAAATTCAATACTTTAGAGAAAATTGGGTACTCAGGACTAATTTACTCATCACCTTGAATTTATGGACGCTGTGAGTAGTAAGCGCAGCAGGACAGCATTAACTCCGAGAAATCACACCTGTCTGATGTCGGGTACTTCAGTCTTGCAGCTACCACAGATGAGCCAGTCCTACTCACCCCTGTAACTGAGCTGTGTCAACAAGGGCAGTATAAACTATGCTCAGACCCTAACTGTTAGATTTACGCTAGCTTGCCATCGCTAATCATGAAAAGTGTTTCAACACTGTGAAATGCCCAGGTTACTGCAAAAGAACTACTGTAAGGCAGGCCTCAAGGCAAGTTAGCAATGAGTACTATCTGTGTAAGTGAGACAGGCGGTAAAGGATGAGATTGCACTGAAAGTTGGTTTTGGCTTTATAATTAAAATTTAACTCTATACCCTAAGCGCTCTTCAGCTCCTAATTTACCTCAGACCCTGGCCTGTTTGGTAACTCCAACAGTCAAGTGCAGCACTATCATCCTTGAGATGTCCATGCCTGGCGGACAAACCACCATAACCAAAGCTGCATCTCCAGCGAAACAGGCCCTACTCTTGCCTGGGAAACCACTCATCCCTGTCTCCCTGACACAGAATCACTGCTACCGATACCCACTGGCCGTGCACCTATACCACGCGAAGGAGGCGGGGCCAATGCTGAACTCTTCCTCCAGCTCCCGGACTCTGCCTCCCGGCCGAGCGGCGGGGCGGTGCACGAGAAGAGCCGTGGGCTTGACACCTCTTCGAAAGCCCGCGCCCGCGCCCTCCGGCGGCCTCTCCAGCTCCCGGGCCCGCGGTGGCCCAGCCCGGCCGTGCGCGGCGGAGCTCGAGGGGCTCCGGGTGGCCGCGCGCGGAGCCGCAGGGGGAATGGGCGGCGCAGGCCCGGCCGCGGCGCGTCCTCCGGACCGGTCCCCGCTGCCCGCTGCCCGCTGCCCGACGCCCCAGACCACGACACCGGGGCCGCCCTCCCGCCCGCCCGGCCCCCCGGCCCCCCAGCCCGGCCCGGCCCCCCAGCCCAGCCCCCCAGCCCGGCCCGGCCCGGCCCGGCCCTGACCTGCTCTCCGCCGCCCGAAGGTCCCTCGGCGCGGCGGCAGTGGCGGCCGCCCGTCCCGGGCCCGCTGTCACCAACGCCCCCAGCCGCGCGGGCCCGCGGATCCCGAGTGACTCAGCGAGCCGCCCCGCCCCTTCCAGCCCCCTCCCGCCGCCCCGCCCCCTCCCAGGCTTCCGCCTCCGCCGCGGGTCTCCCCGCTCCGCCCCTCCGGCTTCCCCAGTGACAGTGGCCCATCCGCCTGCCTCCTGACAACCGGGCGGCGCTATGAGCGCCTTGACCTGGGAAACTGAGGCATCCGTCCCGCCGGCGAGACGCGCCGGACGCTCAGCCCCAACTAGGAGCGAGCTTCTTCGCTGCCGTGCGGTTCCTTCACCCGCCCCGCCGCCGCCGACCAAGAAAAGGGTCAAAATCTCGTCCGGAAAAGTCCGATTGCGATCCTGTCTGCGGTGCCGTCCGCTTTGCTTCCCCGAGGCCGTTTCCTTTATCAGGTCACACAGTGCTCGTTCTTGCTCGCTTCGGTCCACCCCATATCCCCCAGTGAAAGCCTCTCTCAGGACAGCTTTGAGGATTTAAAATCAAGGAACGACAGAAAACCAGAACAAGGCAGAGCTGAGAAAACGCCTCTTAAACTTCCCTGACCCTCCACAGAATTCCCTGTGTTACAGGTCACAAAGCCCCATTGCTTGACTGTGTGGCCTGAACTGCTCGGCCCTGCGTTTCTGGGATCTACCTAGCGGATGCTAAGAATTCGGAGTCTGTCGCGATGCGCAGATAGCAGAGAAAAATATTTATTTTAAAAATTTAATTGAATATATTGTTTCTCTTTCCTCTGCGTTTTTTTAATAGTGATAAAATATGCAAAACATACAATTTACATTTTCACCATTTACGTGCGCAATTCAAAGGCATCAAGTATATTTACATTGTTGTGCGACCATCATTTATCTCCGGAACTTCTCCATCTTCTCTCCCTTTACGCGTTAAACAGTAACTCATTCCCTACCCCCTAATAATAGCCCTCCACATTCTGTCTCTATGATTTCACTACTCTACGTACCTCAAAATGGAATCACAATATTTGTCTTCTTGTGACTGCATGATTTCACCTAATATGATGTCCTCAAGGTTTATCCACGTCGTCGCATGTGTCAGAGTATTCCATTGTTTGCATATTCCACATTTTGGTTATACATACATACATCGTTCCATGGACATCTGGGTTGTTTCTACATTTTGACTCCTATAAATAATGCAGTTATGAATAAGAATATACAAATATCTATTTTAGTCCCTGCTTTCAATTCTTTTGGGTATATATCCAGAAGTGGTATTGCTGGGTCAGATAGTAATTCTGTGTATTTAATTTTTCGAGAAACTGCCATATTGTTTTTCCTTCTTTACTCTTTGAAGCAAGTGAACACTATGGGGAGAAAATTTTGTATTAAAATACCTGCGGTTTGTTAAAATTTTAAGAAAATGTTTCATTTACCTGTAAAATGGCAATTTTTTTCTTACCCAAGAAAGTAATTAACATTGCAAATCTATTGCCTTTATTTTTAATATTACTGTATTACCCAAAATAATAACAATAACCCTTAATACTCAGCTCACTATAACTTTTCTGTGGATGTTATTTTGAGCCAAGTACGCTGTATGAAATAAAAATAAGTAAATAACAAGCAGTTCGATTTTAAAATTAAAAAATTGGAGAGTCTTAAAAATATATCCAACTCAATCTAAACTTTTTTTCTTTCAGTAAAAGAGCCTGTTTTAAAATAATCTGATTCCTGAATTTCAGAGGTGAGTTGTTTAGTCAGTACACTACAGTTTAAGAATAACTACCCTAGGATGTTGCAAAATTCCTAATTATCAAAGGCAAAATAATATTCTTCCACTAATTAACGGACTGGCTGCTTTCTCGATGCCTCAGGCCTTGTGCTGGGCAGTTGGGGTTCAGCCTGATCCACACAGACACCCAGCTCCCTGCCCTAAGTATGGAGGTCACATACTAGAGTGATGCGAAGAGCAATAAGTAAACAATAAACCAGATAACCAGGGGTATGGGGAGTTTTGTGAAGGAACTAAACCAAATGATATAATAGAGGTGAGATAATTAAACACTAATGGCCTAGGCATTCGTTGCACATAACAAAGTCTCTCCTCTGCAACAGGAAAGGTATGTTAGAAACAGTCCTTGAGAGAACTGAGGAAATAGTTGCTCAACACGGTTTCTATGGACTGTGGTTCTAAAGAAGAATCTACGCTGAATATAAAGGTGGTAGGGAAGTCCTTCCCAGGTAGGATACATTTTCCTGAGACATGAATGATGAGAAAGAACCAGCCACATGAAGAGTTGAGGTGTTTTTCTGATAGGAGAAACTACACTTGAAATGAAAAACAATGTGGTCAGTTTCAGAAAAGAAGCCATTGTGAACAAGTCAACTAGTACAGTGTTATGAGATTTAAAAGCAAACAGGAGTAAAGCTCATTCCAATCCTGTAGGGTTATGGCAGAGTGATTGAACTGACGATAAGTCAGTGTATTGATACATGATAATTATCCCCAATTGAAGAGACAGAAATGAAAAGAATCAAAAGAGATCAGTGTATGTGGAACTGCCTTGGTAGCATTAAGGATAATGTCTGCATATGTAATACTAAAAACTGAAAAGTAAACACTGTCCTCCCTCCTGGATAATCCTCAATGAACAAAAGCATAGAATGGCTCGATTCCTGTGCATTTTGATTAATCTTATTGATTAAAACTACTTGGGTGTGTTACCTTTTGATCTCACATCTGAACCGAAATCCAAGCTGTCAGGAAGTCCTACGTCTGAACTGCCACACACCGACAGTTGGGCATGGCTTTGCCCCACAGTGAAACCACCTCCCTCTGGCCTTCTCTTGCAGTGTATAATATGTGTCACAGCATAAGCTGCTCTTAGCAATGGCAAGTCAATGACAGTAGCAAGCTTCTGAAACCAATCACAGAGGCCTTGCTTGTGGAGTCAGCTAACTGTTAATCCTGGACTAGCCAGGGGCCCAGCTCCAGAAGGGCCAGGAGCATAGATCAAACAATACCCTTTATTTCTGTTACTAAAGAAGACCTGGTCCAATAACTTAGTGATAAAAAACAAAGACATAAGTTTGCTCCTAAAATGTCACCAAGGAAGAGGCACCATGTGAAATTTTTATTTATTATTCATCAAAGTGGTGCCCAAACTTGACAGGATTCGAGTGGAGACTGGGAATGGTAAAGATTTGGGATGGATGGGGTGTGTAAGGAAGTCCTGTGCTCTGGCAGAGATGGGAGAAGTCCAGAGTGGTTTTGACAGAGGGTCACCTACTTGGTGGATTTGTGCTAGGGCAAGGCCAACTCCTTGAAGAAAATAACAGAGGCTCTTTGGTTCCACTTAGGAATGGACTTCAGCTGGCAAGAATAAAGACAGTTCCTTTTTGTTCTTCCTGTGAGGAAGTATCTAAATTCTAAAAAGCAACAGGACTATCATGTTTCTCTTCATGACTGTCCAACATATTGATAAAATGTTCCTTAGGCCTTTTGGAAGCTTGAACTGGTTTAATGGAGAACAGGAAATTTTTTCACATTAAGAATTAAAAAACAAACAGGTGAACAAATCTACCTTAACATTCAAATGCCTAGTCGAAGTGATATACTGGGGAGGAAAAAAACCTCTTTCATCTATGTACCCTTATTGCTCTTCCTATTTATATGAGGAAACAAGAAAGCAAGAAGCTATTAGGGAATGTGGAAAGATGGAAGGAAATCACAGAATGAAGGAATGGAGAAGCTGAAATACTGAAGATAATTTTATAGAAAATGTTTATTTCGACCTGGCTTTATGTTAAGATCTTTTTTCTTTTTAAGTAGGAAAAACTATCACCTCCAGAAATAGAACTAGGGTTCTCTACTTGAATACAATCAGCAGTGTACTTTCAAAAATAATTTATAAATCATCTAGTTTCTTTTCCTGATTGTCCATGTTAATAAAGCAAGGTAAGTGAAACTATCGTTATTTGCGGATGACATGATACTCTACATAGAAGACCCAAAAAACTCCACCAAAAAACTACTGGATTTAATAAATAAGTTCAGTTGTGTGGCTGGATACAAAGTCAACACCCAAAAATCAATAGCATTCCTATACACAAACAATACACCCACCAAAAAAGAAATAACAAAAGATATACCTTTCACAATTGCACACAAAAAAATAAAATACTTAGGAATCTATCTAACAAAAGAAGTAAAAGACCTTTACATCGAAAACTACAGCACCCTAAAAAAAG
>PVJO010011487.1:0-59528 GCA_004026905.1 Hystrix cristata | reverse complement strand
ATATGGGAGCAAAATAAGGGATTCTTCACATGATACAGAAGAAAGAGCTTGGTACAAGCTTGACTAATTTCAGAGTTTCAGTGCCTGGTCACTTAGCCCTGTTGACTGCAGGCAATTAGGAAGGCAGTAGATGATGGAGGAAATTGGTCACCTTGTGACACCCAGGAAGCAAGGGGTGGGGGAGGAGGCTGGAGACAAAATACATAAAATATGCCCCTCAAGGGCAGTACCTTCAATGGGACCTACTAACTAGGTTCCATCCCTAACATTTCCAGCACCTCCCAATAGTGCCATCAGTTGGGGAACCAAGCCTTGAACACATGAGTTTTGGGGGACGTTTAAGATCCAAACCATGATGGTCTCCGATTTCTGTTTATTCACTGCCCTTTTTATTTTACAGAAGAAATCCACTTGCAAAACTGTTAATGGCATGGGGGCTATCATTCTGAATCAGCTCACCTGTCACCTGATCAAGAATTTGGGGACAGGAATTGTGCAAACCTTTCCATTAAAACCCTATCATCAGCATCATGGATACTGTTGTAAAGCTATAAGACATTTTGCCAAATAGACATTATGGAGCAAAAGATTAGAGACAAAGAACTCTGAAGACTTTTTTCTTTCACTGGAGGAAGTAATTCTAAAAGCTGAAAGCAAAAGTAACAGCTCTCTGTCAATTTTTAGTATATGTGCTTCTGAAATGAGCACCCTGTCAATTTTTATGTGAGCCAAAATCTACGAACTCCTGGAAACACCAGAGAATAGATTCCTTCTCCTTTAAATGACCTGAATGTGAGTGTGGATTCATAATCCTTACTACGCTGACTTGCAGGCATTATGAACGTTCACCTTCCTGACTAGAGAGTACAAGATATGGTACATTATAAATTCTTCCTAAAGACCTAATAATTCTGCTTCTTGACACAAGCCTATTCTCATCTAGTAAACCATTAGTGGGTGGTAGCTCTGATTCCATTTGTTTTGCTATTACAGACATTTGTCAGTTTGAGTTTACAGCGTTTGTAGGCAAAAAACCTAAAATTCAAAATTACCAAAAAAAATCTTTTCACAAGGTCATGTAAGTTCATTTCCACAATATTTACTTCTTATTCAAGCCAAAACCAGATGTATTCTTATTGAAATTTAAAATCGAGTATGATTAAGGTTTACATTCTTTGTTTTAATGCAATTTATATTGATACAACTTTTAGAGAATAGTTTTCCATTCTGGTTCTATGAAAGAAAGTGACCTCTACAGTAATAAAAAGATGGGGAGTGTGTGTGTGTTCGTGTGTGTGTGTGTGTGTGTGTGTGTGTGTGTGTGTGTATGTGTGTGTGTTCCTGGAAAGGAAGTAAATAGCTTTCAGTAGACTTTTCAGAGATTCATGACCCCCAAAGGTCAAGACTACTATGAAAGGGTTCTTCCACAACATGTCCTTGACTCTCTTCTGCTCAACTCTCTAATAACTATTAGGCTGAACCATACACATCTGCCAATATGCGACCATTTCTGACTTAGGAAAACAGCGAGTCAAAGCTCAGCCTTTGTTGGCGTGTGGATTCACAGGAGTGCAGATTTCCTCCTTCAAAGGACGGACAAGCACAGAACAATAACTAACACGTTAGAACCAGAATTAAATTTAAAAGAAACCTTGCCATCCTGAGATACGGTGTATAAATTTATTAAATAGAAGTGAACAACAGTAAATGCAAAAATCCTACATTGAGGTGAATAAACAAAAATTTTCAAGTATAGAGTGGCAAATATATGTAAAAGAAACACCAAGGAGGTAGATGAAAACAAATTCAATACAAGATAACAATATGACAAGGTTAATGCAATCTTAGCATTGGGACAGTCTTGGACTTCATTATGTATTGTCTTCAGGAATTTTCTATATTAGGGATTTTAGATTTACTTTGTCACTTAATTTTCACAACAGCACTTTGAGGTAAATACCAATGGCTTCATTTTACAAGTGATTTTACAACATTTTATAACTAAATAAACTAAAATGGAACCATAAATAAACTAAAATTTTGTAAATGGAATCATAAATAAAGGGTATGCATACTGCGTGGGAACACAGGAAAGGCTCAGGGAACTCCTGAAGGCCAGTTTAATCTGTCACTCTTCATCTTTCTAAAGTCCACCAAGGGGAAGAATTATAATCACTATTCAGACTGAGATACATTCATAAGAATTGTGTAAAGAAAACAGAAGTGTAATTTATGCCTGAATCTCTTGGTAAAACCATAACTTTGGGATACATAGACCTTAACTAAGGCAGCAGTCAGCAAACGAGAGTCAAATCCAGGGCCTGTGATTTTTGTATATCAAGTGAGTAGAAAATAGTTTCTATAGTTTTAAATGATTGAAAAAAAATCAAAAGAATAATATTTCGTGACACACAAAAATAATGAAATTCAAATTTCAGAGTCCACAAAAATGTTTTATTGGAAGAGAATCACATCACTCGTTTACATATTATTTGTGACCACTTTCATTCTACAATGACAGAGTTGTATAGAGAAAATAAGAGATTTCCGGGTCCACGGAAAAGAAGATTTTTACTTTCTGTTCCTTAGCAGAAAACATTTGCTAACTCTTGACGTAGGACATTGCTTACTGAAAGAGAAAGGACTGTTTTTTTATATTGATAGTAACATTCTGGAAGAAATGAGGTGCTTCCTGTAGGAGGTCACGCCTTTCCATGTCCATCCTACATTTTCCACTCTCTTTGCTCCATTTTACTGCTGTCCTCAAAAGAGGAATCTGTGAATGTTTTGTCTGACTTTGAAGTTTTAAAGGGGGTAGGGACAGGCATTAGCTGTAGCACCTCAGATTATCATGCTGTTGTTATTATCTCTGCTTAGCAAAATAAACTCGGTAAATTAATGATGATAACAAGTTCATCCTATTTTTTGCTTCTCATGTTTACACTTTTATTTCTGTAGGCTGCCATGTCAATAAACCAAAAGAAAAACTATCTTCTTTAGATAAACACCTGACAAAGAAATAAAGTCCACTCTTAATTATTCAGCTCCTGATCTACATTTTCCTCAGTGATAAGGTCCTTCCTGAATAGCAAGCGAAATATTATGTTAAATGAAAATACATGATAACCCTCAGAAGACCTTGGGCTCAGTGTTTGGAAGAGTGTTGGTACCCACAGAAGAAGTCATTGTCAGGTAAATCAGCTACGGTTTCAACACACAAAGATTTTAATAGCATTTTTAAACACAAACGTTTTTGTAACTTTGGAAAAAAATATTGTTTAACTATATGGTTTTTGTGTGACTTACAAGTTTGGCAGGAGAGTACAGAAATAATAGGCACTTGATAAAAGACAACTGATAGTCTTTTCAAAAGCCTAGTTGACTACTTCACTAAAACTCAACTTAAGAATTAATCTAGAAACTATAATTCTGCACACAGTTTCAACTGTAGTATCAACACATAAGTAATCTTTTATATTTATATGGTAAAGGTCCAATATTATCGTATATAGTAAAGGTTCAATATTATCTTTTATACTTAAATGGTAAAGGTCCAATATTATTATGATAGCATTAAATACTTTCACAGACACCTTTGTAAAACTTCCCTTTTTAATACTGAATTCATCAGGTTTTTGTATGTGAGCCTCTTTTCTCTATAGATAATCAAAATCAAAGCATGATATTGATAGTAGAATGAGAGTTAAAGATCACTTTTCTGTCAATGTATTTTTGAGTGATTGCTTCATGCTATTCATGCTTACAGAAGTGAAATAGCAGTTCTATTGAGAAAAATCAAAATAATCAGTTATTAGAATGATAAGCAATACTGCAGTGGGAGCCTAGACACTATTTTTCTAGCCTAAGCACAAAGTATAATCTGCTGGAAGCTGAGTCACCCCAAAAACAACAACCTTCCGAGTAGAGCTTTCAGTAATTATACAATGTATGAAAGTCTCCACTCATTATGAAGAAGCCACAAGGGGAAACAGAGAATACGTGGAATGCAATATAGTAGGTTAATTGGATAGATGGTTTGGTCACATTACTGCAGTGACCATGTGCTGAGCAGTACATAATAGTTCTGTTCAGCTTAAAGATTCTTAGGTGCAGTGTGCTTACATCTTACACTGCTGGTTCAGGTCTATCTTTTTTTTAAATTTTTGTTCTTATTTTATTAATACACCTTTGCAGCACGTGCAGTTTATATTCATCTTGGGGAGTTGGTGCATGTACATAACACAGCCCGTTTCTTTTTTTAATCTCCATCCCACCCACCTCCCTCCCTCTGTCACTAAATCCTCTTTCTCAATTTTCATTCTCTTTGTTATTATTACTCTTAATTCATGTTGACAACATACAATGTTTAGAAAACCATTTGATGATATGCGATATGTCAAAATGAAAAAGAAAAATATAGCTGTAGAGTCTTACTCCGAATCAGTGTGATACAAGTTTGTGCTTCAATCCATAACAAAGAAGACTGCGTACAAAGTGTAGTGGATGCCGAGAATTACCAACAAGCAGATATAGTCGGAAAGAATATTGCTACAATTGCAGAGGACCACTACTGGCCCCATTACTCCATTACCGACTTGACACACAGGGGTTGGGGTGGGGAAGGTGGGGATGACATTTTATTTTACATAAAAATGTCCTATCCAGCTTCCTCATTACTGTTAGTCCATCTATTCTCTTTACAAGCCTGAACTGTAATGCATGCATCATGTAGATATGGCCAAATTTGATACACATTATGATTTAAGCTCTAAAAAGAGGTATGTGCTTTGTCACAGATTGATATTATTTCTAACATTTCAGACAACAGAAGATACAAAATAATTCTTGAAACTTGACTTGGGAAATAACTACTCATTATCCTTTTACATGCTGTCCCTCGTGCCCATCTGCTTTATAATTAGGCACATAAATACCAGTGTAATGTGTAATTACAGTGTATTTTAAATTTTTCTTAAATTTAAATTCTTAAAAAATGTTTTTTGGTATGGTAAGCCCAACAGCCCTAGAAATGACTGCTACTGAAATGATGGTTTCTTGATCACAGTCTTCCAGAAGAGGAGGCACGCACACCTGGAGAGCCCCTTGGGAGCATGGAGGTTGAGGTCGGGAGGTAGAGGAGCAAGGGGGACCTGGGGCCAGAGCTTTACTGTGAAGTCTTCAGGGAGGGATGGGCCAAGCAGGGCAAGCAGGCTTAGATGGGCTCTTAGGAACAGTTTCAATGGACTCTGAGGGACATGGGCTGTTCTTAGAAGTTGGTACTAGGCCTGGGGTGATTAGGGAAGGAAGATAGTGGTCCAAAGTATGAAAACCCACAAAGAAGGTTGCTGAGGGTCTAAACTCTATATTGGTGAGTTTGCATTTGAAAAGCCTTCTTGACGATGGTGGATGGTGAGTTGTTTATTGTCTCTAGGGATTGCCTAAACCACAATTTTCTGTATTTCAAAATACAGAAAATTAAAAACATAGCTAATAGAAGTATTCTCCCATTTTTGTTGCAAAATGTTAAGCACATTTCTTTTCACTATGAACAAAGGTCCTGCCTTTGATTCCTATTATTGCTGATAAGATTGAAATAAATTTTTTATACTACCTTAGTTCTCCACAATCTTTTTATATTTTCCATCATTTTTATATTTTCCATCTTCTGACTCAGAGGAACAATCATTTCTACCCTAATTGTGAATATTGGTCTTCATTATACTGCTTTAATGCCAGTTCTAAAGTAAGACTTCATGAATAATTCCCTCCCACTCTTCCTCCACATGAATATTTTGAATTTTCTTATTCTTCACTTCTGTACCCCCACCTGTGACATGTTCAGGCCATCTCTATTCTAAAATCCTTCTTTGTACATAGGATTAGCCCATCAAGCAATCATCACAACACTCTTTTCCTTCACTGCCAAAATTCTGGAAAATTAGTCTACATTCATGGCCTCGGAGGTCTTGATTTTATTCCTTAGCCCTCTGTTGTCTGGTTTTTCCTCCTCTGTATAGTTCTCTTGTTGTGGTCCACTTCAGCAGTGTTTTCTAAACCCTGTTTGTTTGCAGAATTTGAAATTGTTGGTCTCCAGCTCTCCAGCAGGCAGATGACCCTTATGCATTCTTCCACATTTGACTCTGCAGATAGCCACTGTAAACCTAGCTTGCAAATCTTTTGCAGTGTCAATGAAAATATTTTAAAAGATAAAAAGAAAAAAGTAGGCATGATACTATCACCACCTACCTCACAGAATTGCTGTGAAGATTAGTTAAGGCAGTAAATGTAAAGCATTTGAAGCATATTCTATATTAGTACGTGCCTCTGAAAACTTACCGCATCACTCACCTGGGAGAAGCTGCCTTCTGCCTGAGTGCTGTCTTCCAGCTCCCAGATCAGGCTTGCACAGTTGTCAGCTTCAGCGCGGGAGACATTAGCCAACATTAGGGTCTACCTAGAAGGAGTAACAACAGAGTTGGCACAGAGTTCCTCACGATGAGGCATCGCGAATCTCCGAACACATAGCCTCACGTGCAGGAGGAGCTTGTTGTAAGGACTCAGGAATGAAGGCTGACCTTCGTGGTGTGACCTCCAGGGCCCAGGACAGTGCCTTCCTCCAAGTTAACTGCTGCAAAGTCCTCTTTAAAGCAAGGCAGTCCTTCATCAGAAACTAAGATTGATGCTATGATCACTTGGCCGATGGTTCCCTTCACACCAAGTCATAATGAAATTGTATCATTCAGAAAAGAGGATACTCTGTGATATTGATGTATTGTCTGTCTTTCTGAACAAGGAGACTGGTTCTTCCTGTCTGCTGGAAAAGTCATTTACCTCTATGAAACTAGTAATTGTTTCATATTTTCATACCCTTCCCATGCACACTGCCAAAGTCTCATGTTAAAAAAATTTTAATGAGAACAAGTTCTTGTATGTATTATTGTAGAGAAGCTTCTAGCAATTCCCTGGCTTCAAAGAAATGCAACCTTATTCTCAGCATCTAAGTATCACTTATGAGATGCAGTGCTTAGCATCCTCTTTGTCTGACATCTCACAGTACCCTACCTCTGTGCTCTTGTTCACACTTTCTCTGACAGCCTACCTGTCCTCGATTGCTCAGTAGCTGTCTGAGACAAAATCTCTGTGGCTTTGATGTGACTCTGCATATCTACAGAGCAGATGCCATCAAAAAGCTCAAAATAAGAAAAAAAATACATATCTGGCCTCAAAAGTTAACACTGTCTACGGAAAAGTTTAGGGTTAGGTCGAGAGTATGCTCTGACTTTCTTAACAATTTCCCACAATTTTGGATGGATACAGTGCACCCTCAAAACTCATCGCTGCACAATTTATAAGACCTAGAGTGAGATCTTGACACCTTCTGTGGTGCATGCTGAGTTCAGCTCTTTATTACAGCCATAGATATTGATTTTGTCATCTTGATTTGGATACATAGTCTCTGGTGGGCTGAAATTGATTAGGATGGATGCTTTTAAAAGTGAAATGTATTTTCAGTGTCTCCACCTGTCCTTCTGTCAGTATCCTTTCTCTTATGCCAGCTGCCCACTTACCCTTGCTTTCGTGATGCTCAGAATCCCCTTTAACGTTGCACTATCCTCTTTGGAAAATGCTTCACAACCCAGCAGAGAGAAGCTTATCATCTGAGTGTGATCATCTCTCAGCACTTGCTTAGTGACAGTGTATTACTATTTTTAACATCCATTCTTGATAAGTTAATCAGTCTTACTCTCCTTTGCCCTCTCGCTAAAAAAAAAAAAAAAAAAAAAAAAAATGCCACCTCATTGCTTATTGAAAAATCTAACTCACCCAACTCAGTGTAATTTCTTTGGCTATTTCCTGATTCCTCCTAGAATAATTAATTAGTGTTCCTTTATTCCTTACTCCAACAATCACTTGAACAGGTAGTCTATGCTAATTATAAGATTTTGTTTTATTTTATTACTTGGGTGGAAGAGGAGGCTCCTCCTGAAACTCAGTGTGTTTGTTCTTATGTTTCCGCTACCTAACAGAGAATCTGGCCCTGAATACTTTCACAATAAATACTAAATGTAATGATTAGAATTTAAACTCCTCTCAGTTCTCCCAAGATAGTCAGGCTTTGAGAGGTTAAAGAGAAAACAATTTGGCATCAGTCCACATTCACAGATGCTTTTGAACATATCTTTATCTGATACTGAACTAAAGACAAGAACTCGGAATCATAGCCAGTTGTACTCAACTTACTGTACCAGTAAATAACAGAGTCCACAACCACAGATCATTATTGCAAGGCTATTTCACTGACTACCGGGATTTTATATTACTGCTCGCTTTCATGCCCACGGAGTTGAATTATACAGTTTCTATCCAAGGACTTGGTAAGATACCTGTGAATGAACAATATATTCTAAACAAGAATATGGGGATATATTTTAGAGTGAAATTATTCATTTGCTGAGTCTCTTTCCTTCTGAAAAATGATGGTAATTTGTGATTCCAAAATCTAACCAGCCAATGAGAAAAATAGCTGGGGCTGAACAAGCCTTTCTTCAATTCCTCCCCGCAAACCACATCATATCAGCAACCATTTGCATGACTCTACAGAACAGGCTATGGCCAAAGACATTCCACAGGCTGAAGTAACACTCCAAACACAAATGAGAAAAAAATCTATGTAAAACAAGATGGTCTCATCATTTATACACATTTAATTACCTCCAGAGTAAGAAGAAAAAAAGGATAATATGTCTCCAGCTCTCATCATCAAAATTGCCTTGCTCCATATCTTAATATGACAAGAAAAGCATGATAAGAAATATTTTGGTACGACTTTACTGGATATTATTCTCTGTTGTTCCTGAAAATCATGCCAAGTAGCCATTTTTATTGTTGTTTTGTGATATGTGATTACATATTTGTAATCACAAACATAAGATCTAGACTTTTGTTGGAAGCTAGACACTTGCTGTTGGCCATGACAAACAAATCATGCTGATCATCTTTAAATTATTTGTTTGGCTAGATGTATTTGTATAATAGCTAGACATTTCCAGAAACAAACACGACATGTTGAAACGTACAATATTTGAGGTTTTGATGAAGAAAGATATACTTTATGTCAAGCAAAGTAAGAGAAAAAAAGTCTGACTTTACCAGCACACACAAGTTTATCAGAAACCTGCTTTTATTTCCTCTGCTTCTCTCATTTCTCTTTTGTTCAAATGTCTTTCTGTAACTGATTACTTTTTCCATATGTAGATTCGTTTAGGTTTCTCGTTATCTAATTCTATATGTGTATCATTTTTTTGTGTGAAATATTTCTGCTTGAGTTTCTTACATTTCATTTTCCAAAGGTCTTTAATTCCCCACTAGATGCTTAATCCTACCATCTCCAAGTCTACCCAGCACGGTGTCACTGGTTGCTTCAGACAACTGCAATCTTCCTCCCCCAACATCTCCTTCACCTCAGATATGAAGACACCAGCCTGAGTGGTCAAATGAACCCACATCTCACTAGTCATGTGTGGAATTTTGTACAGGTTCAGCTCAACACTCTGAGCATCAGTTTTCGCATCATTTTAATGTATTTTGTTCACTGCACCTGAGAGAAGGAAAAGTAGAATAAAAATAACTGGAACAAAGGTAGTAATTCTTTGATGCTCTTTGTGAGACCTTTATCCCCTTTTGAAGGCTTTTGAATCCTTCTTCTACCTCATGGTGCTCCCAGAACTCTTCCTCCCTGTAACGCACATGAGGCCATGTTCCCCCACCTAATGTAGCCCACCGGACTAACGTCAATGTCCTCTGAGAATTCTGACAGTGGCCTCTACGCCAGCATTGCCCATTGTTGCCTTTCAAAAACTGTATAGATCCCGATGCCCAAGACTGGAGAGTGTCAATCTGTATCAAGGCCACTGGTGGCCAAAGCAAAACCACAGAAGAAACCAACAAAAAGATGCCTCCATCTAAAATGGCACTACCAATATTGCTATGAGAAGCAATATAGTCTCTCTCCACTGCAGCTGCTCTTGCAAGGATCACTCATTTCCCAGGGCTGCTGACAGTTTCTACGCCAGTGGCCATGAGATTTTAGGAAAGCAACTTTTTAAACCTCCATAATTCTGTTGTTATTCTCCCCAGTCCGTGACTTGGCAGGGCTGCACAGACATTGATCGGGGACCATGCAGGATGCACTATACTGTCCACGAAATCATTTTTGTATACTCTACACAAATAAAATCTCGATTCTTCTCTTAAAAAGAGCTCTTCTTTTCATACTCACTTGTTCCCTCATAAAGAGCCCTCTCTCACCTGCAGTCTCCTCATTTCCCAGGAGAATGGCGCACACACAATCCTCAGTGTATAGGTAAATTCCCAACTAAGTTGACATTTTCTCTTTCTTAGAAGTGTACGATTTTGAAATAGAAATTATATTAGTTTGTAAATAATATTTATCGCCCCATAAGAGAAAAATACAATCGTTCCTCAGCTTCCATGAAAGATTGGCTCCAGATCCCTCCTCACTCCTACTTTAGAATCAAAAACCTGCAGATTTGCAAGGCCCTTATATAAAATTGCATAGTATTTGCATATAATCTACATGCATCCTCCCGTATATTTTAAATTATGTCCAGATCACTTACAATCACTACTACAATTTAAATGCTGTGTAAATAGTTTTTACACTTATAATTTAAGAAATAATTGCAAAAAAGAAGGAAATACATGTTGAGCACAGAGGCAGGGATTTTTTCAAATATTTTTAATGGCCAGTTGGTCAAACCTGTATATGTGGAAGCTGCATATACATATGAAGGACCAGTGTTGTTCCCACCATAATCCATCCCTGCAGCCTCAGTGGTGCCTGGTACTATAGACTGCTCGACTTCCATGAATTCGTTGAAACCACGACCAGAGGTCAATGGTGGTCAAAAATCACACAAGACCAATAACCTTCGCATTACCTCATTCTTTGAAGAATATGCTGCGGCTTTCCCTGGAGTCTCCACTGCCTCTCTGAAACACTGTTCTTCCCACCTCTAATTCTCACTCTGTCAAGAATCTCCTCTTCGAGAAATTCATTTAATCTCTTCGCAATTTCTGCAGTCTGCCAATATTCACTAATATACCTTTATCCACAACATCTCTGCCAGATATATTTCCTGCTAGGTAATCTTCTTACCATTGGACTCTAGCTATCATCTTTATCAAAATTTTTAACATTAAAATAAATAAAGAATATTTTTGTAAAGACAGATTATTGGGTTCCATTCTGTAGAACATCTAAGTATATCCAGAATAAAGCCGGAGGAACACTTATTTTTGAGAAACGCCCCAAAGCAAGTGTCTCTGATGCTAAGGTTCTCCAACTGTTCTTGAGAAATAACAACTTATATTGCTTATGACTCTCAAATCTAAATTACCAGTAATTTTAATCAGTCTTCTATCTTCCAGACTCATATTTGTGAGTAGACACTTAATATTTTCATTGCCATCATACATTGAAAGTCTGAATGACAAATCCTATTACTTAATTCACCCTATAAACATAATTCATGTCCTTGTTTGTATTTCCTCTTAAATCAAAAGAGCATTTTCAACTCAATCTGCAAACTAGAAATTATCTACTTTATCACCCAAAAAAATTATCTATTCTTTTTCATTTTATCTTCAAAGTAGCCCTCAAATTTGTCTCTCAGCTTTCCTACTTTATATATTTGTTATATTTTCAGAGAAATCAACCCTGAGTAGTCTACATCCACCAGCACCGTCATTTGTGTGATTGACGCCAGACCAGAGTTCAGTCATGATGAAGGTAAAGAAATGTCTGCTCAAGAAGTCATCCCAGGCTACCATCTCAAATGAAAGGTTTGTACTTGTGTAACTGTGAGCCCAACTGCTGGGGTTTTGCTTTTCCTGAGATGCCCTGAAATTGTCTTTCTTTTTGTCCCTGTACAAAGTACTGGCTTTCTTTTCAACGGTACTAATTTCTTTAGCAGCTATTCCACAACTGGACCCAACTTTACACATGATCCTCTCTAGGAAGAATTTAAGTTTTTCATTTTTTTCTGCTCTGGATTTTACACCAATTCTCATTATATATCTTTCTAAAAATCAGCCAGTGTTACCCATGCCACAGCCTAAATTTGGGGCTGCCTTGAAATTTCCTCCACCAGATCAACAGTCCACTGCCTTTAATCTCCATCTTCTGCAATGTTTCAGGATATAGGCAAAATGTAGACAAATATTCTGCCGAAGTTACACACATGTAACACACATGGACTTTCATCCAAATGCCAGTGGAATCCTTGTTCCCAATGGAAATCTCCTTTTATGTCTACATTCCTATTGGCATTACAGTCTTCTGAGTTCTGGATAAGAGTCACCTATCAGGCAGTACTTATTGTTTTTAAGGCTTTTCCAGTCCACATCTCCAAACTTTCCAATGCTTCACAACCAGTTCCAAAGACTTCTAAACTTCATGGCCAGGGTCAGGCCCAGCAGCGTATGAACAGTACGAACATCTGTATTAGTCAGCTTTCCTGTTGCTGAGCACATATCCAACACTAAAACTTTAAAGAATGAATATTTACTTTAACCCACAGTTTGGGGTCAATAGGCAGCTGGCTCTAATACAAGAACATCATGGCAGAAGGGCATAGTGGATCCAAGCTGTTTATTTCATGATGGCCAAGGAAAATAGCAGAAGAGCAGCATCAAGGAGGAACAGGTGAGAAACCATATCCAGTACCCAAGGCCATGCCTCTGTGACTACCCAGACACACACTGGAGCATGCGGCATGGCACTGGAGCAATGCACACTCGTAGGCATTTCTTAATCCAATAAAGTTGACATGTCAAGGTTAATGATCACAAAGGGGTTACTTCTTCCACGTTTTAAGCACAATAACAATATATTAGCCTGTAAAAGGAATCAAAAAGACCACTGTCCAGCTTATAGACTTAACTATGGAGAAGTCGTCCCTCCAAAGATATCCTTAGTTCAATCTAGCCCAGTGATTCTTAACTGGTCCTTTATTTTCCTGCCCCAGGAACATTATTTGGCAGTGTCTGAGATATTTTCGGTTATCACAAGTGAGGAAGTGGAATGCCACTAGCATCTAGTAGAGGCTAGCAATGCTTTTAAATACTTACAATGTGGAGGATACTTACATGCACTACAAAGAATTATCCACCCTCAGATATCAAAGTCAGTAGTATAGGGCTTGAGAAATCTCCATCTAGCTCATGAAAACTGGCATGTTGCCAACAGATATAGGGTAAGGGCAATAAACTGCTTGGTCTTATCATCTCCATATTCTCTCTCTCTCCATGTCTCTCTTTCTTTCTCTCACTGTCTGTCTGCCTGTCTCTCTCTGTCTCTCTCTGTCTCTCTCTCTGTCTCTGTGTGTGTGTGTGTGTGTGTGTGTGTGTGTGTGTGTGTGTGTTTCTCCCTCTCTCTCCTCCTCTGAGCTCAAAATATGAGCTCAGGCTATTTGGCTACTGAAATGATTCAGATATTGTAATTAGGGTTAATTCCTCTTAGAAATATGACCATTATTGGTCATTTTTTAAATGTGGGTTGAGTAAGAGCATGAATCATTCCAGTACAAAAATTCAGTTTAGATCACAAACTATTAGAGGTAGTCATGTTATTATTTCATTTTGCAGCTCAATACGGTTGTCAGTTTTTAGGTTCTTCTAGGTCAAAAATAAGGGAAAATGTTCAAGCCAATGGTGAAAATGGGTTTTAGTTCTTTTGTACACTCATGTAGAAATATAGTCATTTTTTGCATATGAAAAATAAGTACATAAAAATTTTTCTACATGGCTTGACTTTTGTGGATTATGTCATGTAGGACAGGTGGCAGAAACATTGATCCAAGTAAACTTGTACCAAAGGTAAATTCAAGAAATTCCCTGGTCCAAGACAGTTACCACTTACAATGAAAGTCAAAGGCAGACTTGAAATAAATTAGTCATACATATTTACATATTTGTCATACATGTAAGGGGTATTTGTTCCATTTTTATGGAGAAACTATATAATATGAGTGCTAGTGACTTGATCTTTGATATACTAAAGGAAAATCGCTATCTGAAATCCTGGATTTCAAGTTAATTACTTTTTGTAAAAATTCTGTGTTGTATATAAGTTGAAAAGTACTTCTTTCTTCCTCTTCACACTTTTGCCAATATCATCTTAAAACCACTTTTACTTCTACCCTGAATCAGCTACATTTTTTGGTACCTACACCAAAACAAAAAGAGCCCATTGTTCAAAATTACTAATAATTTCAAGATGATGACAGTAAAGCATTAAATCAAGTATGGGGCCCTTCTAAGGTCAGCAGGCATGTTACAAACCCAGGAAGCCAGCTCTACTTTTCCATCCTACCCCAATAGGTTCATGAGTGCCTACATGGACAGTTGAATAGCTTCTGCACTTCACCACTCTAAGGGCACTCACGTCATAAATTCTGTACTCTGAAGTTGTGTGATATTCAACATGCATGTTTGTATTTGCCAGCCCTGGCACCAGTTACACAAATGATACTCTTCTACACATCAGCAAAGAGTTTCATATCTACTGTCATTGTCATCCACCAAAAAATGAGAAATGATTCTGTTGATCTGCCAATTCGGAGGCACTTTAATCTTTCTCTTTGTTATCAATCACTGAAGGGGGTGACTTTCATTTATTAAACTCTAATTCAAAGAATGTAAGAAAGTATCTCTTATGTTTTTCTTACAAACAGAAATATTTCCCATATTTTCCCAAAATATTTGAAGAATTAATTTTATGAGATTTCCCTGATAATATAATCCATTTATAGAACAAAATTCTACCCAGATTCATTTATCACTCGAGGAAGCCCCGAGTCTCTGGGAGTTTCCTGCACAGGGCAGAGGGATTTCCCATGGTCATTGAGTTAGTACAGTTCATTACTGAACATCAGAGCTAGGAATGGTCTTTCTACAGTCTCTTTATATAGATGAGTAATTAAAAACTGCCTTGGCAGAGATAGATACTGGAAGAGTAAAGACTACACGCCAGATCCCAGCAATCCTGACTTACAGCACAGTAACAGTATAATATTCAACTGGCCCTCCAAATCTGGGGGGTCTGCATCCACAGATTCAATCAAGCATTGAGTTGAAACTGCTAAAAAAAATCATATCTGCATTGAACATATATAAAGATTTTTCTTATCATTATTCTCTAAACAATATAGTATAAATATTATTTATGTAGCATTTATATTAATTGGGTATTACAGGTAATCTACAGATGACTTAAAATATAGATGACTTGCAAAGGTTACATGCAAGAGACCCAAGCATCGAGCATCGGTGAGTACGGGCTTCCCCTGCGGGAGGCTGGAAACCCATCCCCCAGGCTGCTGAAGGGCGATTGTATGCGCTTCCATACAGATGCGTCCAAGAGAGAAGTGATAAATGCTTCTGTCAGAAGGAGACAAATCTGGTGAGCAATCGTGACTGTAATGTAGACTTGACAGCGTGCTAGCAGCACCCGGGCAGACACTGGGAGCCTGTAGTGTCACAGCTGCTTGAAATGGATGCTGTTTGTCCTCGCAGAACATCAGCACCATGGATAAGACTCCTCATGTGTTGTCATGGTAAACTCTCTCTTTAGGTGCTTATAACGAGTTCACAAGCATTCAGTTCATATTCAAGCATCTGAAGCATAAAAACTCTCAGCAACAAATATAATGTAGACATATTTACTAAAATGCAAAGATATCTTGGGCATTTAAAACACTTTGTCCAGCAGAAAGAGAAATGAGATGAAAAATTTAAAAAACTTTTTATTTTACAATGTATTTAAATATGGAAATCATGAGTAACTTGTGAAAGAAATATTTTCTTCTACTTTTCTCCATACACAAAGCACTGTCAGAATGTTGCCCTGTGAAGAGATTTCACTTTGTCTTTGACTTTTTCTTTGGGAGAACATGGGCCCCTCTCCTACTGTAACAGAGAGAACAGTTCTTAGCACCAAAACAGAATGTGCGTATTCTGCTTGTAAGGAGGCAGAGTGTCCTTAGAACCCAGTGCTTCCTCCTTTTTCTATTATATGCCACCAGCTGTTTTCTGGCCAAGTCATTACTTCTTCATACTCTTTGCCCCAAATTATAGGATTCGTTATTATGAAACATATTAAAATTAGATCTCTCATAAAATTTGCCCATTAAATCAGTATCATATATTAAGTAATAATCAGATGTTACATGGTATAAAAATTAATAATTCTATAAAAGCTAATCATCCTCTTAAGGTGATATATTTGAGAACTTTGAAAGTGACATTATTTCCATCATCACAAAGCACTGACATGGAATAATATTTGGAACAGGAATAGTTCTTAAGATCATCTCCAGATATCTCCTCACATTAATATAGGTTGTATTATGGACCCCACTTCTTCATTACTCCCAGAATCCACACACATTGTTATGGACTTGGCAATTCTGATCCTTGATATTGGGCTTCACCTTGTAACTAATCTTGGCCAATGTGAGGTGAGCCCAGTTAGGGTTTTGCACATTTGGCATTACTGTAAAAAAAGAGCTGCCTTGGCTAACCCGAGCAAGGAGTGAAGATGAGAGACAGGTGGAAAGAACAGAATCGCCCCAGCTTATCCTCAACAAAATAGTGTGGCTCCAGGCCTTGGAAACTGATGCTAGGCCCAGTCAAGCCCAGTCTAGATCAGTCAAACTCTAGAGGTGTGACAAATACAAGTGACAATAAATGAGTCTCGTTTAATTAAAGTCATTACCTTTTGAAATCATTTCTTACTCCATAATAGTTAACTGATACACTGAGCTCAAAACAGGGGGCAAAACCCTGAAAATGCCATGTAGGACTTCCCGTGGAGCCCAGAATAAGGCTAAAAATCATTCTGTATTAAGTCACCGTGCTATCATCTTCAAACACAAAGGAACTCTCTTCTATTTGGACAGAAAAGTGGAGGAACATGATCAACATTTGTTGAGTTCTCTGAGAAAAAGGGGACTCTCCACCTATTTTTAAACAGCAGTTGCCAAAGCCCCTCATTGGAAGTATTTAAATATTTGGAGGCCAGAGGCCCCTTACTGCTTTGGAAACACCCCGCTTCAGATAGCTGGCACCTCTCACATAGAATTTCTGTGCTATTTCTCCCACAGAGGATGCTTTCCACTCACTTAACAAGAATTTGTAATCAATGGACAGCTGCTAGTCTTCCAACTTTCTAAATAATAGATACTTTTCATTTTATTTGGCTAGGTGCTTCAATCAAAGGCAAAGAATTCAAGTTGGATTAGCAGAGACCGTGGCGTCCAATTAATTCTCATGAATATTATAAGTCTTTTATGTAAATATCAAAGTAATTTCAACTGTTCTAATATTCAACTGAATGAAAGAATAAAAATAAATATTAGGCCAATATATTTTTATATCACATTTATTAGATTCATGGATCATTTTGTAATTAAAATATAAATGCACTCCCCACAAGCATAATTTTTCTAATGATTAATTGAAGTCACAGCCTTCATGCTTTGAGAATAAACTCAGGATATTTACTCAAAAAGGTAATAGTGCAAACTAAACAAAGAGCTAATGAAGCTAGAAATATTATAAATAATTTTAAATATTAAATTAAGTATCTGAAAATAGATTGTGCCTTTGGAAACAAATAACTATTTTTCATTTACTTCCCATATAGTAAGCAAAACGACTTTAGAGGTTTAAAAAAAAAAAATCAATGTTTCATTACCTGAAGACCTTGCTGAGGGTTGAGAATATTTTTCTACTGTTGACATTTCATTAAAATTATTTAACATCTAAGCAATTCATTTGTCTCCTTGGTGCTAAAATTGATATATTTTTCAAAATAGTGTCCAGGGTTTTCAGAAAAAAAACCCACAGATTTTTGATTCAGTGTCAATACTTATCACTGAAAGGTGTGGAATAAAATGAAATAATAAATGTGTTGAGTCAAGGGAATACAAAATAATATTAATCAATAAATAAAGCTCTGCCTCAACAATGCTATTAAAAGTGGCAAAGGTACAACATGAATTTTTGTAACATTATTTAAAATTGCTACATTATATTAATTGATAATAAATGCATTTTACCATTTTATAGCTTGCCTTCAAAAACATGAGTATTTTGTTTGCTGTTATTTATTTTCGTATGTACAGAATACAGGCATTTTCTTTTAGTGCTAAAAACAAGATTCCTCACTTTGTCCATTTTTGACATAAATGCAGGCATACAGAGATGTCTGCAAGAATAGTACTGAGAAATAGAATTCCATATATCTTTCATTCATAAATGCTGATATTTTATATCTGCTTTATTATATCCCATTAATATATATGTATATTACATGTATAATGTAATTATATTGTGTACACATATGATGTGTATATTTTACACATATGTATATTAGAATATTATATGTATGTATCCTATGATATGTGTGTGTATATATACCACATATATTATATACACATATAACATATATATTTTTATACATACATATATTAAAATATTATGTGTTTGTGTCCTGAAAGCCATAAGTATCTGTTACATAGCTATAATACAATAACCAAAGTCAGGAAATAAACAATTAAGCAATACTATCAGATAACCCATACAGCTCATTCAGTTTTAGCAGTTGTCCCTATAATGTCATTTATAGCAAAAGAAAATCTCAGTTTATGCATTATATTGTTCTAATATTTATTTAGTTTCATTGTCTCCGATTTTTCTTGAATAGTTTGTAGAGTGTTTCTTTTTTTTTGGTGCTGGGGATTGAACTCAGGGCCTTGTGCTTGCAAGGCAAGCACTCTAACCACTGAGCTCAATCCCCAGCTCCTATAGAGTGTTTCTTAAATTGGGTTTGCCTGATATTTTCTAATGATTAGTTTCAGCATATGTACTTTGGGCCAGAAATATCATAGGAAAGATACTCTGTTCTCAGTGTAATATATCAAGTAGCATATGATGCCAATTTATCCCATAATTAATAATGTTAACTTTGCTCATTCATTTAAGGAAGTATCTGTTAGGTTCTCTCATTATGAAGTACAATTTTTTCCATTTAATTAATAAGTATTTTGTGGGAACATAGTTTGAAACTATCTAAATATCCTAGTACTTATCGCATGAAATTTATTTTTTAATTATATGATTCCACATATTTGAAATGGCCCATTCAGGCAAATGTGGAGAGGGAAAGCAAATTAGTGGTTGTGTAAGGCTGAAAGAGCATGGGAAATGCCTACTAATGAATATGGAACTTGGGGTGAGAGTTCAATTGTGGTGATGGCTGCAAAATTCAGTGAATATAGCAAGACTATGAATTTATTCACTTTAAATGGGTGGGTTCTACAGTATGTTAGTTTTATCTCAGGAAAGCTGTCAAAATGTGAAGATGTGTGGTTGCTGAATCTATCCTGCTATATTGAGAAGTCAAAAACTTTGCTAAAAGCCCACCCTGCAGACCTAGTTCTTGCTTCATTGACTGGAACTGGATCAAATGGTTATCTGTAGCTGGCTGGATGGAAGTTGTCAAAAGAAAGGAGTTTTGTGGAAAGGTTGGGTCTACTAACAATGTCTACAATACAGACTGTTTATCTTCTGAAAATCAAATAGCACTTATTATTTCCATGTCTACTGCCCTCCTCAAATTATAAAAGAAAAACTGGTCAATTCAGAAAATGTGGGAAAGAATCAGACAAGAACAACATTATAAAAGCAAAAGTATTTCCTCATCACTCAGATCACTCTTGGAGAGTTACTGCTAACATTTGTTTATTTTACCTTTTCTTTCAGCCCTTGCTTCCTTCCTTATAACCTTCCTTCCTTCTCCCTCACTCTTCCTCCTCCTCCTATTTTTTTCCCTTCTCTCCCTTTTTGCTTTCCAGAATCACTTCTTTTAGCACCTCAGAGCACTTATGGGATTTTGATCCACATGAATTGAATTGAATTGAATTGAATTGACATTAGGGCCAAAAATATATGTGTAAATGGGATCATGCCTATATGCTTATGTTTAGTTTTTTCAAAAAAAAGTAATGATTTTTCTCAATGAATGGTACATTAGGTACAGTCATGCATTAGAAGTTCTTGTTTTAGAATTACAGCAATGTTATAATAGTCTTATGTTAAGAGAAAACGAAGGCAAAAAAGATAAAAAGTTTATACACAACAGAATACAGAAATATTAGACATGAACCTTTGATCCAAAGCAAACATCTCAAATAGAAAAATTGCCTCTTTCTAATCTAGTACATACATCTATAAACCTGTCACTCACACAGTTGTTATAGTGAGTTTCTCTTTGCATTATTGTGGAAATCTAATGGTGTGACGTATATAAACCTGCTATACAGTGCTAAAGAAATATAAGTGGTGATTTCACTTATTGGTGCTATGTTTTGTCAAGTAAGGTAGTATATGATGTATATATGATTATGTATTTCTTGCAACATTTTTGAGAGGTATGCACTACTGTTACCATCTCACATATGAAGAAATAAGAGCTTATAGACAATAAATAACTTCTCTAAAATATCACAGCTGAAAAATGGAGAGACTAGGACTCAAACCCATATCAACTTGTTTCTGAAGCATGTACTTTTAACCTTACCCATGACCATGACATATAATCACAAGTTCTGTGTTACTAGAGGAGAGATCTGACAGGAAGAGAGCTCCTTCATCACTTCCCTGTGGGCCATCCTCTACCTCCACACCCTCCCTATTCATTACTGCAAAGAGGATAAAGACGGGAAAGGGACAGAGTGAGGTTTGAAAGCTGACTATGGTCAAGCATGAACCAATGGAGTCATATACTTTTCACACTTTCCGTATGTCCCAGCAGTCCAACTCCTAGCTATTTTCCCAAGAGAAATTATAACATCGCCACAAAAAGCCTGTGTGAAGTGTTTATATTAAAAATTAGAAAACATTCAAATGTGCATCAACTGGTAAGTAAACAAATACATTGTGGCATGTGCATTCAACAGAATACGACTTAGTAATAAAAAAAGGAGCAATTTATAGGCACACACACAACAGAAATAAGTCTCAAAAGCATTAGGCTGACAGAACTAGATATTAAAAAGGCTATATACTATATAACTATATATATATGACAATCTGGAGATGACAAACTACACAGATAGAAATCAAATAAATGTTTTCCAGGGGCTGGAGGCTGGTAGGGGGAATGGATCTCAAAGACATATGAGAGAGTGTCTTGACATGAGATCTAGAAGGTGCTGGTAATTTTGTATGCCTCTATGTATTTCTTAAAACTCAAAAAATGATACAGAAGGTGAATTTTCAATATAAAAACTACAACCATAAAAGTGGCTTAACCATACAACCATAAAAGTGACTGTCAAATAAAATTTGATACAGAATTAAATGGTAAAAATATTACCATCTTCAAATTCTAGATGAATCACCTGAAGCTTAAAAAGTCCAAGGGATCTGCTCAAAACCACCCATGTGATAAGCAGCAGAGACGGAATTTAAATCCAGCTCACCGAAATCTCATCCTGAACTCCTCCGTGATATTACATTTTCTATCTAATACAAGTACTTTTATGACTTTTTCTCATTAGCAGTATAATGCGAGAGAGGATTTAGACTTGCATTGTGTCCTTCCAAGGGATCATATGAGATCTGTTAGATTAATAAATAAAAGTTACAGAAAACCAGATTTTTATCTCAAGTTAAGATAAAGAAAAAAAAAAAACCTACTCAAACAATACAGATTTTTGAGAATGGGATGCTTGCTGGTAATACTCAGCTAAAAGCCAAAAGGCCAAAGAAAGTGAGAGCAGAAGAGATGATTAGGGGTTTTTACATGTCCAGCCATCACTCCTACTCTATAAAGAGGTGAAAGATAAACATTGTATCTTATAATGCAAATTACATTCCTAAGATCTGTGAGGACCACAAAAAAATGGAAAAAAATATGCAATTCCTCACTTGAAGACATATATAAAAAAATATTAAAGAATCTATACCTATAGAAAGTGATTGCATGTATTATGTGTTCTAAACACAAAATCCACTGCATAATAGAGTTAGGTATATAACAGCCCATATAGAAGACAAAATTTATCAGTATCTTCTCCGTCAACAGCATAAAGTACTCTGTACAAATTTTGATAGACATTAGGAAAAATAATGTCAACTGATTAAAATTAAGCTAATTTAATTAATCAGAGATTGAATATAATTCCTTTTCTCACCATTTATGAATTTAAATTTAAACTGCTAGGATAGTAAGATTAGGTAATTTGAACCTTTTCATGTGACTGTAAAGTATTTTAATTTTAAAGTTTTAAGGATAAAGAAATGCAACTAACTACTGTGTGTATAAGAATAATGTAAACATCTACTGGGCTGGGATTCAATTAGAGCTCCTGAACTCGAGGGCAGAATTTAGTCCAGATCATTTGAAAATAACAGCATCCTCCCTTATAATTATAAGATCAATGACTGACAAGATAATTAGTATATCTGGTAATCAAGGTAACAGCTTTTGGAGATCTAATTAGAGTATATTCTGTTGCTTGGAATACATGCCAAAGGTGCTAAACTAATTTTCTGTACTTAAAGATAATGCCTGAATCTTAAGAAATTGATCTGAATAATCTGTCTTCTTTACTTCATAAGCAGTAGGAGGCGAGGAATGAACCAATGCTGCTCACACTTGCATTAAGAACCCAGTTTTAGAACACGGTGAGGGCAAAGCATCTATCATTGTAGGAAGAGCATTGATTTGAATACCTAAACCCAACCAGCTGCTTGACTTGGAACTATTCATTCAGTCTTATCTGTATGTGAGTATTGGAGATCAACTCAGGATATTTACCAATAAAAAAAGAGCTTGTCACCAAGGAAAATATCTGTCTGTGACATCTTGGTCTGGATTGAAATCCTCGCTGTTGCCTGTACAGCTTTGACAGTTTTTACAGTGGGCACCTGTTGCTTTTGCCAGCAGACTTTCCTTTGGGTCGCAGTGCCCTTGTTTTCTTTGGAGAGTCTTCACACCCTAACCATATGCAATATTGATGGAACAATAAATTATTGCTTTATCCCATTTAATATTTGTGATGACACTGAGAAGTGGGTGTTAATTTGGTCTCTACAATTGAAGAAACTGAAGTTTAGAAGTGTTAAGAAATCTGTCCAAGTAAGGATGATCGGCATTAATTAATATAAAATTATCCGTGGCTTCATGCAATAAAGATGAATTTGCTTCTCACACTAAGTTGTCACATAGCAGCTCTTCCGTCTGGCACTGGTCTAAGTGCTGTTTCACAGATCCAGGCTCCCTCCGAGTCCCTGCTCTGCTGCATTATACCTTCTACACCACGCTGGGGTCCTCTGGCCAGCAGTTAGAGGAGTTGGGGTCCAGACCACGAGAAAGGCCCACCAAGTACACAGCTGCCCCAACTTAAAAGTGGTACATGGAAAGCCCGCTCTTATTCAACTGGCTAAAATCAGTAGCAAGATGCAAGGAGGCTGAGCATGTGGTCTTTCTTTTCACCCAAAATAAAACTTAATGGAGCATTGTCTGTTTCATAATTTACATTGGTTGATTGGTGGATCCCAGATGTCAATTTAACCCAGCTGACTGTTTAGGACCCTAGGTGCTATGCTGTTACCTGTGACCTGTACTTAGAAAGGAGGGAAAAGAAACGGGAAAAAAAGAAGCAAGATGTATCATGTACAGGTGCAAATTCCCTATGATGAATATGATCATTATGTATATCTAAAATACGCCACTAAAATAAAAAAAATTAATAAAAAGAGCCTCTCTAAGAAAAATTATCGGGCAGGGCTAGGTCCATGATAGGTGTGTAGTAAATGTAAAGTTTCTTCTATATAAAACAGAATAAGAAAGAAAGCTAGTGAAAACAAAGGAAGAAAAGAAAGAAACGAAGAAAGAAGAAAGGGAGAGAGAAGGAGAAGAGAGTTGACAGAAAGCAAAAGAAATAGGGACTAGTCACAAATAGTTGAGTACAATCAGTTCCTTTATTTTGTGTTTCTTTTTCTGTAACATCCTTAAGTTGGAAATTGGAAGAGGTAGAGCAAACAATTAATCATCCTTTTTTAATACAAATACTTTAGGAAAATAAAGCCAATGAAAGCAGAGATGACAAGGCTAGACATAGATTGACCCATTTCCTGACTCAACTTATCTAAGTAATAACTCGTTAAGCAGAATCCACTCTGATGGTGTTTTGAAAATCAAGGCCAACATGAAGGACATTATTTACTGATCTCAGGCTGTATTAGTTACCTTTTTAGAGTCAATGGCTTGTAAGAGAGCAGATTTAATACAGAACATTTACAAGGTAAAACATTCATCCATGAGCCAAATGCAGGAAGAGTGCTGAATGTCCATCTACATACTAGAGACCCAAAATATCCAATAAAGGACCAGGAGCCCACAGCACTGTCCCGTGTACATCCATGTCTGCAGATGATGGCTGAATAAATCATTACTGGAACTAGGATATGATGCTGGCAGCGGAGATGAAGACCAGAGCTCCCCTGAAGCAACAGCAGCCATCCTCGACAATAGCAAGAACCCGAGATCCTTCTTCGAGAAGGACAGCCGAGTCCCCTTCAGGAGAACAAGCCACAGCAGAGCTTCTTCTGGGAAACAGCCCACAACTGTCTTCTGCTCCCATTCTCCTTTATGTTGCATCAGCAACAGCCCTCAGGTGGGTCCTCTACTCCCAGAACCCACCAACTCAGTCCAGCTGGGCGTTCTAGCTCAAGGTGACCACAGTAATAAATCCACCACACAGGACGACAATGTTCTGTTCCTTTCAGTGAAAATCTCTCTTCTATCTTCATGTGTGTAGTTGTGACCTGTACCTACAATAAGGCAATTGTACAGTAGAACACCAGAAATGTTCCCTTTTGGGGGGTGTTACTTTTACAAACAAGACCACACATGCAATAAAACAGTTGGATCCAGGTAAGGCTGCACTAACCTCGCTTGAAAGATATAAATGTATATTTTGGCCAAAAGGGAAATATACTGGTTTCTTAGAATGCAAAATTTGTATTTAGTAGATGACGCTGACTCTGTTAAATCTGACAGTGTCCCTAGAGCTTATCATTCTCAAGACATATCCTTCTCAAGAGACCTGAAGATGGTATAATGTGTGGATGAATAAATAAATGAGCATACCTAAAGGTAAGGTAAATACTTACAGATATTATACATTCACTGTTACATGCAATCCAGTCCACGAAAACCCCCATCTACTCCTGCTGAAGAAGAGGACTGATTTACTGATAACCATTCCCTAACGCTCTCATTCAAGATGATCAACAGTTAGTAATAAAGGTTGTTGTAGTAGACATGCAAATAATTACCACATTAATAAGGACATGCTACTATAAACGACTCTATACCTACAAATTTAATAACCAGATGAAATGAAGCAATTCCTTGAATTTTGCCTAAAATCATATAAAATGAAGTAGATAATCTGGACAGGCCTAGATCTATTAATGGGGTCATATCAATAATTAACAACCTTCCGAAGTAAAAAGAATCAGGCCCAGATATGTTCACAGGTGAGATGTACCAAATATTTGGGGGAGAAAGTGTATCAGTTATCTACAATTGCTTCCTGAAGATAAAAGCAGAAGAAATATTCCCTAACTTTTTCTATGAGGACAAAATTATCCTAATAGGAAAAACCAAAAAAAGATAGGAAAAATATAAACCAATATCTCTTATCAACATAGATGCAAAAGTCCTCAATACTGTGTTCTCTGCAGTTTTATTGTTGTACAGTAAAATATCATTTTAATCTAGTTTTTTTAAGTGGTTTTGATAGAAGTAAAGCTCTTTTACTGAGTTTTGTATACTAACTGGAAACAATTTTTTTTTCCAATATCAGTATAGTTTTATTTCTGGAAAAGAAAGGCAGAATTTTTAATGATTAATAACTACTTTGCTAAGGTGATCATTTAGATGAAGTTTTTGACAGTTACTCAAGTTGTACTTTGAGTGCCAGAAAGAAGAGAGAACAAGTACTCAGAAGGTAACCAGAATTAATCTCATTGCAATGTGCTGATCAACTAGCGGCCATTTTATTGTCTGACCATGCTGAGAAAAATTAAGCATTAATCAACAATTTCTTCTAAAGATCACCTTTTTGTAAAATCCTTTTTAAATATGTAGTAAATCCTTGTAATAGGAATTCAAAATCAGACTCTGTTGTTGTTTCACTCGAGATACCAAAACAAAATAATGGTCACGAACTACTTCTGCATTCTAAAGCAGAACATGAGAACTTTTACATGAGCAGGTAAAGGAAACACCAAACACGATTGTCTTTATCCCGAATGCATGAATATGCCCAAGCCAAAGTAGTCAAGAGAAAAGACTTTCTGGTGACCGCTGTCTGAGTCCACATGCCTGACCAGCTCCCATTCTCAGGAAGATGGAGAGAGGGCGTGTTTCCCCCGCCCATTCTAAGTCAAGTGGTGGAGTTTCAAGGAAAACATTCAGAAAACCTGATATTTGCCCCCCTTTGGTTTGAAAGACACCACAAACTGAAAACGCAAGAGGATGTGGCATGGCCCAGAATGGTAAAGCAAAGCAAGAAGGTTGCATGGGGAACCAACATTAGCTGCACCAGTCATTGAGTGAGCATAAGATTTTTGTAGACTAAGCGGACCCTTGGGAGAATGCTACCCTGAAGGCAACTTAAAAGAGACTCTTCTCAAGAAGCTTATCTGGATTCATGATAAAACTCCAAAGGATAAATCCATTCTGGGAGAACAACTAGTAGATGTCCAGGCCCTTTAAAAGAGGAGCACTTTCTCTGAAGAGTGAGGGGCAGATTCCAATCATGAGAAAAAAAATTGCAACGAGGTTCTTGGATTGGACATGACGGGCCACACAGAAGCAGCCTCTAGAAGCTGAGCTCAGCCTAGCAGCAACCGCCAGCAAGAAAATGGGGACTTCAGTTCTTCAGCCACGGAGAACTGAATTCTCCCTACAGGAATAAGCTTGGAATGAGGTTTTTCCTTGAGCCTACAAAGAAGAGTTTGGTCCTGCCAACTTCTTGATTTGGGTCTCGTGCTACCCTGAGCAGATGTCTTGGCTTTGCCCTACAGTACTTCTGATATAAAAATTGAATTGATAAATCTGTGTTATTTCGAGCAGTTAAGTATGTGATAATTTGTTATGCAGCAAGAGCAAACTGATACAGCCAAGACACAAAGATAAGCTACACGACCAAGGCTAACCTTGACGGTGCTGCCTGCCTTGAGCTGACAAACACTGCACCCCCCACCCGCACCCCATGGTACTTAGGGCCTGAGCCCAGGGCCTTCACACTGAACTACAGCCCCAGTCCTACTTTTGTTTTTTTAACAGTGTCTTATTAAGTCACTCAGTCGCCCCAGCTGAGCTCAAATTTACGATCCTCTTGCCTCAGCCTCCCAGAGTGATGGGATTACAGGCGTGCACCACCACGCCTGGCTGAATGTCTCTACATTACCATTCAAAGGTTACTGAATAAGGTTATCCAAAAATATGAGGCCTATATGATTCTAAAAGGAGTTTCTTACAAAATTCTACCCATCTTCTTTTATTCTGAAACTTGTACATTAAAAATGTATAATAAGTAACACAAATCTATCAATAAATTAGTACTACTGGTTGTTTAAACCAGAAAAGCAGGGATTGCCCCTCAGGAGATGGAGACACAAAGAGGAAACATTACTGCTGCGTGATAGTGACTTATTATGAATGTGCTTGTGGTAACTCTGAATTTTCTTCCTAAGAGATTAAAAAATTGGTTCTCAGGGTTGGAGTTTGCATCTGTTAGTTCATATGCAGTTTCCACGGTGAGCATGTTGTGAACTCTGCCGTCACTTGTGTTGAACCGTCTTTTAGTTTTCATTAACTTGTGGTATTAGAGAATCTTTATTGAAGATCCAGGAGCAGAGTCATTAAAAAAAACTATTCAAAACATACTTATTTTACTTAACATGAAGCTGTAGCATGCAAAGTGGTGATCTGAAAAACCATTGCATGTTTCAGAGCCTGGCACCAAATTTCTCTGTTTACCTTACACTGTTCTTAACTTGCTCTTACGACAGGGCCTGGTGGGTGCGGGGCCAAGAACAAAGTTTTTAGAGTCCAGCAAATATAGATACAAATGTTTTATCATTTATTACCTGAGTGAGGAACATTTGAGTTCTCAGTTTTCTCATTTTTCTAAGAAAAATGATTTCCTGATGAGTTGTAATGAGGATGATAATTTTCTTAAGCTCTATGATGATTACCTAACAAATAAATTTGCACCTTATTATTGTTTTTGCTCAATATGTAATGTCTGTTATTAATATTTATAGAGCAGAGGCATCTAATTGAATCTAATTGTTTAAATCTCTCTAGCTCATTCCGAATTTCACCAAAAGTTCAATGATACTGGCTAAATATTTTCTCTTGATGTTATTTATTGAGCTCTGTTGCTTTGTGCCAACAGTCCTTTATCATCATGAAGGATCTAATGCTATTGTACTGAAGTCACCAGTCCGATTTAAGGACATTCTATGACGCTTTAGAACTGAAAGTAAACCTAAAAACATAATTTAAACTCATTCCCTTAGTTGTTAATAAGGGCATGTAGAACTTTTATTGGGGATTTTATTAGTCCAGGCCACGGGGACCACATTATATTAATAACTGTTCAGTATTTCAGTTGCCATAAACTCTTTATGGCAAAGCTTGTTCATAGTGATCACTGTCGTGACAATATGTTAGTGTTCGCTTTCCTGGTTCTGCAGTGTCTAGCCCGTGTCCTTTTTTCACATGAAAAGCATATTCGTTTGTGTCCTTTAGAGTCTTAACTAGGTAACTTGGCATTTTATACATTCAAAGCAAACTCTATTATTTATTCTAAATGTGACAGCATAGGTTTAGAGGTTGGTAGCCACCACACAAGTAACCTGCTGATTAGTGCAAGTACGCATATCAGGAGCCAGCAAACTCCAATTTACAATGAATGCCAGCTGCATAACAATTTATCAGAGAAGCCCAGATAGGAGGGCAAAGAAATATCCCTTCCTTAATTGTAAGCATGTGTATGCAGGTGCAAACCTGCATTAATATGACTGAGGATTCTAGATAATAAATTAATACTATTAAGATTCATTACATATTCCTAATATACATACCAAAGCCTCATAGTGGTAATATGTTAGATCCCAAGCTCCAAGTCTGTGCTGACGAAATCCAGTGAGAATGGGAAAGAAGTCTGGCCAAGAATGGCAGACAGATCGCTGCTGTAAGGCTTTGCAACATTTTAGTTACTGCACGTGCTAAGTCAGTGTTAATGTTGGGCATAGACATCTAAGTTTCCTGTAATAACATCAGAAATGAAATTTAATAAAGGGAGGAGTAAATAGGAGAAGGTCTACTTTGGCCTCATTCCTGTTATGTGGTGAAATTTTAAAATCTGAATGATGGTATGGCACATGCATTGTTCACAGTTTAGTGACTTTACGCTTGATTTACTCATTTGTGTTATCTGACTGGTTCCTGACAGCATTTAAGCTTGAACCCCCAGTTCTAAATGAAGATCTGTTTGAGAAACCAAATAGTACCTTAAGAGAAAGTTACCAGACAAGTAAATGTGACCCTGACAAGGCATAAATGCAGGATTTATTTGATCTAGGAAACTATAAATACCATAATGACTTGGGTGCAGGAAATAGTATTTCATTCATCTACTCATTCAACAATTAATTCATTCAGATAATGAATATGTATTAACAGGTTATTGTGATTGGACTATAACAATGAGCAATAATAATACTACTTCCAAAGAAGATTGTAAGGATTCAATCTGACAGTGCATGTGCAATTGTACAACTTTATTCTTTATAAGTTCCCTTAGCTGGCTCCATTTGACTTTCTTTTGGCCAACAGTAGATGTGCCACATATTCCTTTTATGAAATGGCAGACTCTAGGGAATAGGATCTAACTTGCGGGAAGGATGCCAAGATGCTGGATGATACGCTCTGTAAATGTGAGCACATGATCTTCTCATAGACTAAATTTCATCACTAGGAGGTAAGAGATGAAATGGAACTAGGCAGATACATTGCTCTTCTTTCTGTCTTCATGCACTCCCCAAGGTGATGTCTTTCTTTGCATGTCTTACAGGCAAGTCCCACATGCCAAGCACATACACCCACTAAGTGACTTCTGAGTATAGCGATCAGCACATTAGAAGGGATGCATTTCATTCCTTATAATCTTTCCGCATATTACTTTGCTATCTTTCTTCCTATCTTTGCTGCTCTGGGTTTGTCTTTCCTAAATAAGCAGTTATGTGATCTTGAACAAGACATACTACTGGCTTTCTAAGCCTCAAGAACAACGGAGGCAAATAATTTGAAGACATCTTCCTTTTCTAAATGTTATAATTGTGTGATTATCTGCAACAATATAAAAATTATTTACTTGGAAAAGTAGTGATGTTCTAGAATTTTGTAAAAGCATGACACAAGAAAATTATTTTTTAATTACAAATTAGCCCTATGAAATCAAAAATAGCTTTGCATTTCTCAAACAAAAAAAATTCCTGATCCCCAAAGCCTGTTTTGTACTACCAAATTAAAATGAGATACATTAGGAAATTTCTAAGCCAATCACACAGCTCTAAAATTCTACACCATTGTGGTTCCACTTGTGCAGTCTCATGTTTAAATGGTTTCCTTTGAGAGAGGAAAGAATTAACCATGTATTGAGACTGAAGTATAGAGCCAGACTTAAAATTTAGGAAACTAAGAATGAGATAGTAATAAACCGCCAAAAACACACAGCTAGTAAAGGACCAGCAAAGATGAAAAGCCACCTGTCAAACTGCAAAGCTCCCACTCCCTCAACAGACACATTGCCTCATTTTTTCATCTCTGTCCTCAGTCTTCTTTCATCCACACAAATCTCCCACAACAAATCATTTTTTGACTCACATTTTCAAAAATGTAATACACTTTATTTATCTGACTTTTGTTCCCTGAGTGGTTAAAATATCTAGTGTCATAAAGCTACACTGTTTCAAATAAAGAGCACATGTCACTGTCAAGAGTAATTGAAACAATTAATAAAATAAAAAACAGTAATTGACAAATTTAAAAATTATTTTGTATCATTAAAATACGCACTACAAATCACTTTCTGAATGCATTTCAGCTAGTTAAATATTCATTCTCTGTAATAGTATCATCCAGGAGTGTCTGTTGATTAATGCAGTTTTGCTTTGAAAATATAAACATAAAAGAGATTCACAACATAATTCTTATATTTAAGAAAGATTAGGACCTTTTGATCTTCAAAGAAAGTATGTGTCATATTGAATTTTACTCTGAAGGTACATCTATTTTATTGTATCCAAATAGTCTTAAATTAATAATGCATAAATAATCTGTACTAACCCAAAATGTAACAACACTGAATGTATCATTAAGTAACTTTAAGAGACATAATATGAAATAAGAATTGAAATCTATATGTCATTGAAAAAAAATTAAGTCAATTTTGAATCACTCAATGATTGATATAATCAGATATGAAGATTTTTCCCATGGAACAATCAAACAATAAGTGAAAATATATTTTCATTATATTAATTATCATGAAATTCTATCTTCAGAGCATAGCTTAAATAAGAGCCTCTAAAGTAAAATAGCCATATATATCTCTGTCCATCTATATCTACCAGGGTCTTATACGTTAATTCTAGACCTACATTTGTAATTTTAAAATTTAACCAAAGCATTTGACTGGTCAGAGCACTCTGAATAACCTAGTTAAAATATCTGATTACTAGAAACCTTCACAGCATTTCATCTACAACTTGTTCTAACCATCCATAGAATCTCAACATCAAGATTGTGAGCTGGAAGGTAACCTGGGAAAACCAAAAATAAGTAAGGAAGAAAAATGTGTAAACACATCTAGGGTGCTTCATTTTTAACATAAAGCAGGAAGGTCTCATGTATGAAACAAAATAAAAGCTTCCAAATGTACCACATGGTCTCTGGAAGCTCAGCCATGATTTGCATTGTTTCTAATCTATGATCCATACAGAGTTTCTACCTGAACAACTGTCAACCAGCTGAATGGCCGAATCAAGAAAGAGTCTAGATTTCCACATGGAAAGAAGAAAACCAACTATTCTTAAGGCATTCTCTTAACAAAGGTCTCCCCATCACTGCTCTCCCCAAAATACAATAAATGTACTGATCCACATTTCCATATTCATAACAGCCAGAGTCAAACCACCCAGAAAAGCCCATAGCCTGAATCTACCCCCAGATGCCATCCTCCAGCAGCCCATGTCCTCTGGCCTCTCTATGGCTTGATACATGCGTGTTGTCAGTGTTCCTCCTATATAAGCCCTCCCGGATCAAGCTGCATATTATACTTCATCTAAAGAACTTGCAGGCGATTACTAACACAAAAACGGATGTAATTGTATGCTTATTTATTCAGCAACTCAAGCTATCTATGCTAAGCATCCTTTCTATGCAAGCCCCTGTGCTAGACACTAGAAAAATATCACTGTAGTAAACTTCATAAATACAGTGGTGGGAAAAAGCAACCCTCACTCAGCCATCC
This sequence comes from Hystrix cristata, assembly GCA_004026905.1. Taxonomy (NCBI): domain Eukaryota; kingdom Metazoa; phylum Chordata; class Mammalia; order Rodentia; family Hystricidae; genus Hystrix; species Hystrix cristata. The sequence goes on along the minus strand of PVJO010011487.1, from coordinate 26,814 downwards.
ACAAGCCCACTTTGCTGTATTTTAAAAGAATACCGTGTCACGCAGGTTGCTAACCTGAAGGAATAGGTTTGAGCTAAAGCATTTCAAGCATGAAAGTATGTATCTTAGAAGGCAACAACTCTCCCAGAACTCTGAAATCCCAAGCACGCTCCCTTCCTCTCCATTCAGACGGTCCGTGCAGAGCACAGCATGTAAATTATTCAGCAACATGGTAAATAGAACTTTTCCTATTATTGTGGAATTTTAGGATAATTCCTAAACAGGACAAAAGGCACTAAATGACCTCATATTCTAAAAAGCAGCTGCTAAATGCATTCTTGTGAATTATTAGTGATTAATAAAAACTAGTCGTTGTTCCAGACACTCTATAGAGCCTATGTAAAGAGTAGATTAGAAACCTAAGGGGAGTCTTATATTTAGAATCAGCATGTCTTAAGGATGACGAGACTTTCTTTTACAGATTATAGAGGGATTTGCTCTCTCAGATAAAGGAAAAAATGTTCCAGAGACAACTTGGGATAATTGAAGAGCAAGAAGATGAGATGCACATTTCATGCGACTGACCCAAACTGTAGCTCCAATGCTACAGAGAGGAAGCCTTTGGGAGAACTTGACATAGTTCCCTTGAGTTTGGGAGACATCTGAGGCCTATAAGACTTGTGACAGCCTCTGCCTTCAGAATCCAGAACACGGAAGATTGACTGGGCAGTTGTGTAAAAGTTGAAGAGAAAGAACAGGTGTGAGAGCAACCCACACTGTGATCCTTTGGCACCCCCAACCTGCCAACTCAAAGGCACCTGTATTCACTACTTACTGTTATTTTAAGGAATCACTGTAGTCTAAAGCAACACAAATTTGTCCTCTTATACTTCTGGATGTCAGAAGTCTAAAACTCTCCTTCTAGAGCAACAAGTAAGAATGTATTTCCTTTCCTGTAAAGGTTAAAGAAGTTGCCTGTGTTCCTCAGAAGGCGCCCTTGGTCCATCTTCAAAGCAGCAACATAGCGTTGTCTCTCCTCTCTGATATTGTTTCCATCTTCAAATCTTCTATGACTCAGAGCCTCCTGTACCCCTTTTATAAGGACTCTGTTGATTGCATTAAGTTCACTTGAATAATCCACGATTACCTGCCTGTCTCAAGATCCTTAGCCTAACTACATCTACAAAGTCCCCCATTTGCGGATTCTGGGTGTCAGGATGTGGACAGCACCCTACACTAAAAGGAGATCTGTTGAGTCGTACGGACCCCAGGCACAAGAAGCGATAAGTTTCTGACTGCGAGGCAGGTATACCTCAAGACAGTCAAGAAGAACAGGTTCAAGTCAGCGTTCTCAGAGTTTTTACAAGGTACTTCATGGATGTGTCACGTGACTGGGCCAACATCTGGACCTCTACCCCACAGAGAGCAACAGTGCTGATTTCCAAGGCTCCAACCAGTTCAAGACTCCCTTTAGACTACCTTCCCTTTCTCCCACCCTGGAAGACCTAGGGGTGATGTTTAAGGTTGAAATAAAGATCAAGGAAGAGTGAGAGAGTGAAATAAATCCTGACTTCAGGGTACAACAGCCTTGAAGCTGGCCAGAAGTGAAAAACTGTGAATTGAATATGAGATTGATGTCTTGATTTAGACAATACCAAAACTTTTACTGCCCCAACATGACTTGTCATTAATAAAATGTGACAGTTCTAATACTGGAAAAGTATGATTCTGCCTGCAAGGTAACCAAAGTGTAGGGGAAGGAAGATCTAACACAGCATGCTTGAAGAGTAAGACTGGAAAATAATTAAGCCTTTCCTACTTATACAGCACACATTTCAGTCTCTTAAACAAAGTGGTTACATTTTTTTAATGTATATTTATGGCAGCCATAGCTGTTATTGGCTTTGATAAGATATTTTTCTGTCTCTGATTTCCTAGATGCTCCTTTATGTAACCTCCAGCGTGCTCATACTTCACAGCAACCAGCTCATTGCAGATTCTCATATATTCCCAATTATTCAGGGCCTGCCTAATTCTCTAAATGCATTAGCTAGTGTTGGACTGACAGCTCCTGTGTTGTTCAGCAGTTGTTACACTGGCTTCTAAATTATTTCAGCTTGGCATCACAGAGATAATCTGTCACTAATGCAAAGTTGTGTATTTACAATATTAGAATCTCTGTCTTGTTATTTTTTCATTACTACTGTATTTTGTGAGTCTCCCTCATTACCATGTGTTTTGTTTCATTATTTACATTTTGAATGCTATTATCTCTAAGGCTGTCAGCAGAAACATTCAGAGATAATGACTCTGTGGGAAGAGAATTATCTAAATATGGATCTTCCTGCTCACGCTCAAATAAATTATTGTCTAACTCTTCAGACGCTTCTTCTGGGTCCTCATTAAGACAATGGTAGCTTAGGGGAATTGCAGAGTATCAGCTACTTTTGTCTAAGGGTCTGAAGGTGCAGAGATAGAGAAATCTGAACAAGACAGAAAGTAAAGAACTTATCCATGATATTGACAGTGGATGGAAAAACATTCAGTGAGCTACATTTTTAAACAGCAGTAGCCTTGAAAGAGAATAATACTTGAGAGTCTGAAGGTGGAACAATGACCGAAATGAATATGAACTATCTCAGGCTTTTTGTTCTGCTCGTGTTTTTGTTTTTACTTACAGATTGCCTGTTGGAAAACAGAGACTCCAGGGAAATTTGCCAAGGGCCTTAATTTTAAATACCAACTATACATTTATGTCATCAAAATTTCTACCTTCATCTCTGTCCTCTCTACTGATCTGGATGTTCAAATAGCCAATGTCAAATCTGACATCTATACTTACTTGTCTTTTGGCATCACAAACTTAACAGTACAGATTTGTTTTTTCCTTCAAATATCTTTTTGTTCCCTCTCTCTACTGTGTTCTAGTCTCAGTGTATCTCATCACTGTAGACTCCACTGCTCAAGCTAGAAGTACTAAATTTCCCCTGACTCCTCTCTTACTCTTATCCACATCTGCTTTATTATCAAGTCCTGATGGAAAATTGTCATCCCTCAGCGGTAACCACCTCCCAACGGAGAGACCAACTTCCATTCTCTCTCCTCTCTCCACAGCAGCCAGAGAGAACTCTATAAAATGTGTATTGGCATATAACACTCTCTTGCTCAAAAGCCCCAGTGGCTTCTCTTGACACTTGGAATCCATCTACCCCTAGGAGTATAACGCCTCCCTTCCCTCCAACCTTGTAGCATTCTAGATTATCCCTGCCTCGAGCTGCTTGCCCACGCTGACTTCCCATCCAGAAGATTGTGCTTCCAGACCTACCAATGGAAGATAACTGATCTTCCTCATTCAGGTCTCACTTCCTCTCTTCAGAGAAGCCTTCTCGACCCTCTAGCTACTCTCCTGCACATCTCATATTTCTTGGTTGTGCTGGATGGCCTTGTTCTTGCCTGTCTTTCCACATGTCTGGGAGAATCAAAGGCCTGCGTAATGATGAGTTCTCAGGGCTTTTGCAAAGCCAGCTCTGCCGAGCTACTTCCTGCTTCACTTATTATCATCCCACCGAAAGATCTGTCTTTCTTCTAGCATGGGGAAGACATGGCTTCCTTCTCTGTCCTCCAGGAGCCCCGGTCTCCTGCCTAGAAGGCTTCTCCTCGACAACATCATCTCTCCTGACTGCTTTCTCTACAGAATCCCCCTTGGGCAGATTAGACTCGCCTCCTCCAAATCTCAGCAGGAATTCTATGTTACTGGACTGATAGAAATTCTCAGTTTCAATTCTGTACCTCCAGTCTTTTTTGACATTCTACTATTATGTGTGGTGGCAAGTGAGTGTAGAATTCAGATTTTTATTGTTTGAGGTGCATTAGATAAAGGAAAGAAGCCCTGCTTAACATTCTTCATTGCTTTAACAGATGAAAAAAGAAGTGTGTCCTTAGTTCCTAAAGTTGATGTTGATATTGCCCATATACAACCCATTCGTGTCCCACTGATAAAACAAAATGTAAAACCAGTAAATAATCAATGCTACTTTCTACAATACTTCTAAGACTCCACAGGAGAGGAGATAATTATGAATTAATGAATGTTTCCTTAGAAAAAATGTGATCTCAAATTATACTTCTAAAATACAAAAAGTGAGAAGATGATTCTGTAATGTCTAGAGAGTCATTAGTTATTATTAACATTTGAATAATATAGAATAGCCATAGATTTTGTTTTAAAACATGAAATCTATGACTAGAGGATACAAATAAAATTTGTTTCAATAACCTACAAACCTATAAACTACAAAGATAATTATTTAAGAAAGCGCATTAAACTGAAAAGGATCATTAATCCTGAGCTTTTCAGACAAGTGTAAATTATTTTGTAGCAAAATTATTCCTTCTAAGTGTTCGTAGTTAGTTTAGCAATTATTATGGGCCAGATACATATTGGGTCCTCAAAGTCTTGTGTGAGGTAGATACTGATGTACACCTTCCTTTAGCAGATAAAGGATCATATATGCACAGGGAGCTACTATCTGCTGGCACTCAGCTCTTAGCAATAAACTGGGGCTTTAAAACTTCTGATCATCAAACTATGTCACTTGTGTCCTGCTACAGGTGATCAGAACCAGGGACATTTAATAAGCCTTCCCTTGTCCTATGCACTGTGTAAACACATTACAGGTACAGTATTACATTCTGTAATTTTTCCAAAACTCTTGGAGTGGGGAGAATAATGCTTATTTATAATGAATGAGGGTATCATTTCATGGGACAATTTCTCCATACTGCTCTCTACTAGAAACAGCTTTCATATATTATTAAATTTTGCAAAGCATAAGATAAGCAGCACCTGCCACCTCTGTGCATTCTGCAGCCTCACACAAGGAAAATAGAATTGCCAGCTATGTGCCATTTCCTCTTTTTTCAAATATGACTTGTTTTTTTTCACTTAGAAAAATTCAAACATATTTTATTAACTGAGCCAGACACAATCTTAAAATGTTACTTCTTTATCTTCTGCCTGTGAAGTTGCAATGTCCTTCCAACCAGGTTTAGGGGTGAACACGCCGAGTCAGCCTGTCTCCACTATAGGAAGCGCGGACACTCAGCCTATGAAAGTTGTAAATTATAAAATATGCGTCCCTTCTTCAGCTGAATTGATTGAACCACATTCCAGAAACACTAACAAAGGCCTTTTATAGGCCCACGTCAGTGAATCCTTTACCATGCAAACCCTATTATGTTCTTTTATTAGTTCTCAAATAAGCACTGTAATGCAGACATCAATCTCACTTGAATAGTGCAGAAATCTCTAGAGTCAACAGAAGAGAACTTGGAGTTCTATCAAGTAGCAGTAACATGGGAATGTAGAAACAATCACGATTAAAGGCAAAACATACGCTTGTAATGACGGAAGTGAGATACTCAATACAAAAACTGGGAATTGTTAATTACAATGAAACAGTAGTTAACAACAAAGACATGCCATGACAGGCACCGTTCTGAGCATGTTAAATGCCTAAATTCATAAAAAGATGCAAGAGGAGTTACTTTTATTAACCTCGTTTTACAGATTAGGAAACTGAGACGTAGAGCGGTCAAGTGCATTGCATAGTATAATACGGATAGAATTAGCAGAGTCTGGTTTTGAACCCAAGTAGTCTGAGGTATTTATATTAGTCACTTTCCTATCACTGGAACAAAATATCTGACACCAACAACTTAAAGGGGAAGAGGCTTATTTTGGCTCGTGATTTCAGAGGGTTCCATCCATGGTCGTCTGGTACACGGCAGAAATGGCATGGTATAAGGGCACCATGGCAGCTAAGAAGCAGAGAGAGCTGGGGAGAATATACTGTTCCAGAATGGACCCCCAGTGAGCCACCTCTTCTAACCAGGCCCCACCTCCAAGGGTACATTCAGCTGTTAACTCATCAATGGATTAACCCACTGATAAGTATGACACCCCCATGATCCAATCACCTTCCAAAAACCTCGCCTCTACACACATGGAACCTTTGGGCAATGTTTTAGATTTAAACCACAGCCCTCAGCTATGAAGGAGTGTGACATGACACACGCTGGCCATGCTGCTGGATGCAATTCCCACAGCACGGTGATCTGTACCTCCTCACCAGGGCAGCTTCACCTGTGCAAGTGTCTCTCTCCTCCTGGGATACTTTCTTCTCCTATCTCAGCCCATGTCCTGTGTACTCTCTAAAATTCAGTTTAAGTGTCACTTCTGGAAGGTTGCCATTATGTCCCCCGCCTTGCCAAGCCTTCTGCTACTGGCATGAAGAGAAGCCCTTCCTCTGGCTTTAAATGTGTTACCATTGACTGCAATAAAGGAAAAAGGAGTCAGGTAGGCAACCTGGGACTACAAACAGGGAAGAGAATGGTGATATCCAGAATGGCTGGGACCTTGTAAAGACAAAAAGATAGATAGATAGATAGATAGATAGATAGATAGATAGATAGATAGATAGACAGACAGACAGACAGGCAGACAGGCAGGCAGGCAGGCAGGCAGGCAGGCAAATAGACAGACGGACAGACAGATAGATAGAGTCTTCATTCACCCAACCATGGTTAAATACCTTTGTTTTTTGAGTACTGATTGGCTGCTGGATAATGCTCATATTCCCTCCTTGTTCTACAAGTGCTTGGGGCTGAAACCACAGAGATAGATATCTATTACTTATTTATTAGATCTTTTGACAGTCTATGGTTCTTCCTTATTTCAGGCTCAATTTAATCACAGCAAAAATAAATAAATAAATAAAATAAAGGTAGGTTAAAAAGTAATTTTTCTCATTCCTGATATAGGAGAAAAGCAACCATATGGAGGTCTCTGGATAATAAATAACTTTCCCACCTTTTGCTTTTCTTGGAAGGCTTATGAAATTTTTATTGCATTTTTTTCCAAAGACTTGAAAGTATCTCTCTCCTCCAGAGAACACTATTGTGTGACCCATGCATGCACCACCCCTGTGTCTCTCTGCTCTGCTTCCATCTCCACCCCTGGCCTGACCGTGTCTTTCAACACTGCATTCCAGTTAACTTCTTCTAACAATTTCTGTTGCCTTTCGTTTAGCTGTTACACTCCATATGGCTCTTTTTTCTTTGATGTGACCCAGAACATAGTACAAATCATAGAACATGAGCTCTAGGATGAAACAACTCACCACAGAATCTCTGCACTATTCTACCCAAGGCAAAGCTTAGCACAAGTCTAATGAAGAGACACAAAGAGAGAGAAAAACGTCTGAGTATCTCCTCTAAGCATAAAAGAAATCGTGTGTCAGGACCAAGCAGCTACTTTGCACCGGCAGGGACGAATGTCAGAACAACCAGCCGCTATGGATAACTCAGTGACCAAAGCCACACAAGCAGACTACTGATAATCAGATAGTAGGTGTGAGTTGGGACTCAATGGTAAATTGATCTTAAGCATATTTTTAAAAAGAAAGAAAAAAGAACCCCAGAACTAAACGCAAACCAAGTTAGAAAAAGTTTTTAAAATTTTTTCACCCATTCCCCATCCAAAGTACAAGGGCCGTTAAGCAGCTCCAAGGCAAACTATCTGTCTTGATTAAAGCTAACCAGGTAAAAATAAGAGAATGGAATAAAAATCGTTCCACATTCTTTGTGATGGATGTGACTAAATATTAAAAATGAAATGGATTATCAGTTGACTATCACAAACTCTTTTAGGATTTATAGGTTTGATTTTGCATGTAAGTGAAAAAAGAAGAGAAAAGAAGGGGAAAAGAGACTAGACTACAGGCTGCCCAGAGCTCTTGTTCCATTCAGGTTGTTCAGTTGAACTCAGAACACCCTCAAACGAGAGTTCTAACCTCTATACCCAAACTTGCTCAGCAGTTATGCAAGGCTGATTAGGACCATCCACCTTCCCTACCTGACAAGCATAGTTCAGGTTAATTAACAGACATTTACAGCCTGTGTTCCACACACACAGAGGTGAAAGGGCATTCGATGGTTGTTAGTAGTTATCTGTGAAATGACTTGTCACAAGGATCAATGCAGATCTGTCCCTGGAAGAACTCCTACACCACCTTATTTTTAAAGGGAAACATCACTCTCTCGCTCTCTCTCTCTCTCTCTCTCTCTCTCTCGCTCTCTCTCTCTCTCTCTCTCTCACTCGCTCGCTCTTGCTCTCACTCTCACTCTAGCTCTCTTTCTCTCTTCTCTCTCCCCACTACTCTGCTCTTCTCTGATTTTTTTGGATGGTTCACAAAGTCTTGTTTCTTTTAAAAATTAGGTTATGTATCAAAAAGCGTTCTACAAAGTTATTAGCTTGATCTTTGAACCAGAACAGGTTATCCGAGATCTAATTCACAATGTGTCAGAACTACATAAAACATGTTGAAGGGGGAAGGAGGAAAAAGAAAAAAAAAAAAAAAAAAAACAACTGCCCCAAATATACTTTACATAATGAGATCCTGTCACATACACACAAAGAAACTAAATCTAAATAGAAAAGAAAGCAGCACAAAAATTTCAATTAAACATTATTATTTAACTGGTGTATAGGGTAGGTTAACTATACCCATAGTATACAGACTTAGAAAGTAAATTTAAGGAAATTTGAAAGTTATTTAACCATTGTGTCTACAGATAGAACCATTTTAAAAAGCCATCATCCATTTACTCCGTTTATTCTGCCATCTAATTTTCTGCTATATACATAAAAGTAAATTTACCTCTTACGGTTTAATTATGGATTTGGCTATTCCATGCTAGGTATTATAGTAGCTGCTGGGGGTAAATCAGTGAAAAGATACAGTCTTTAGGGCTGGGGATTTAGCTCAGTGGTTAAAGTGCTTGCTTTGCAAGCACAAGGACCCAAGTTCGATCCCCAGCACCAAAAAAAAAAAAAAAAAAAAAAAAGATATAGTCTTTATTTGTAATTGCTTATGTGTGGTCAGTGTGAAATACAAGCACCTGAACATTTTCATTTTCTTGCAGAGGGACTATAAAGGAAGGATGGTTGATTGAGTCTTTGGTAATCTACCTCTGAGTTCCAGTTAGAAGTGGTCCAGCGATAATAATATTCAGGAAAAAAAAATTTAAGTCTGAAGATGCTACATGTCTGTAAAACTGTGTTTTAGCCCAATTAGAACACAAATGTGCCAGCTCAGAAGCACAATGCCACAGGATACAGCAAAGGTCAGAGCATGTGGAGCCCTGTGTAACATGAAAGAAATTATGACCATGGACAGGGAAGGCTGGGGAAGGTCTAGGGAGTGAACTCAGAGGGTTTTGTTGGTGTTTAGAAAGACCACTCTGGCCACAATGTGAAAGGTGTGTGTGAGGGAGGGACTTCCCTTTAGACACATCCAAACACATGGATTTTTATTGACTCCTTCCCAACCCCACAAAATGATCAATGTGATAAACACAGTATGAAGCTGAAAAACAATAAAAGAGGAAATAGAGCAAGGGAAGAAAATGTCCTATTTGAAGGACAGCAAGTGAATAGAAGAGTATTTAATAAGTATTTAATAAGAGAAAACTCACATTTGACTGTCTAGGATGTGAGTGAGTCCGATTCAGAGAACCCAGAACTCAGGAAATAGACTTCAAGTGTCTGAGATGGTAAGAAGAATGGTGTGGCTTAAAGTAAGGCATTTGTACACAATAGAGTACTACACAGCCATAAAAAAGGATAAACTAGAGTCATTCATACGTAAATGGATGTTCCTTGAGAACATACTTTTAAGTGAAATAAATCAGACACTCATGAGTACACATCGAATTGTCTCTCTCATATGAGAAACCATAACTATAAATAAGGACAAAGAGGTGTAATAGATATTATATAAAAGGAAGATAATATACAAAGGAGAGGAGTACTAGAAAGAAAGAAGGAGAAAAGCAGAAAGGCAACAAAGGGAAGAAAAGAGAAAGGGAAAATATGGAAAATTATGAATAAACCTGCTGTAAATAGGGAGGGAGGGAATAGAGGGGAGGGGTGGGGAAGGGGGGGAGAACCAAGATGCATCATGTACAGGTACAAAATAAATGTGATGAATGTAACCATTATATGTAAAATGTACCAATACATGTTCTTGGTTTAAAATTAAAAAAAAAAAAAAAAGTAAGGCATTTGGTTGATAGCCATTAGGAGGTACCGTCAGAGCCAAGTTCCCACTAGCTTGTACCTCTGGGTCACTCTGTTCCCAACCTGGAAGAAACCTACATGTTTATTCTATGGAGAAATAAGAGTGGAAAAGCTTGGAAAACAGCAGCATACAATCTAGGAAAAGGGAGTGAGATATTCAGAAAGCAGGAGGAGGAGTAAAATTCTACACCCTTAATTTCGAGAATCTCTCGTTTGGTTCACATAATTCTGGGAAACAGACTTTTCTCTAGAGAAATTAGCTAGACCAGGGGAAAAAATACACTCACTGGCAGTTATGATTTCCCAGTCAATTAGTTAAGTCCCCCTTAATTATCCTACTATACAGGAAATGATAAAGATCCCACAACACATATCCACACAAAATACAAGTTTTATCTGGTTTTACTGCCTTATTATTAAATATGAACAGAGAGTCAACCAAACTAGACATTTAGGTACATAAAAGAGGCCTCTAACATAAAAGACAAAAAGACAGAGGGGAATAAAAGGAACTGGGGGGAAAGGGAATTAATGGAAGAAACATAAAATGTTTCAAAATAGCATTCTAATTTATATCCTCAGAAAGATAAAATGTTGGGGGCTGGGGAATTAGCTCAGTGGTAGAGCAGAGCACTTGCCTAGCAAGCACAAAGCTCTGAGTTCGATCCCCAGCACCACTCCAAAAGAAAAGAAAAACAAAATGTTAACATCCATGAAATAAGAATGGGAGATTGTAAAACTGGAAAAGTAAGAGAATATAAGAGAAAAACCTGAGAAAAATATAAAAAGAAAGAAAATTATATAGAAAAATTAATCAAAAAGGGTTAAATCTCAAAGTGGGGAGATGAGGAAGCTCTACCAATATCCAAAGAACATATGAACCAGTACTAATGTGAAAAACTAGGTAGATTTTAAAATATATTTATTGAGGTTGAGTAGGCAGGACTCAGTATGTATTTGAGAGCAGGCTGGGGTGAGGGTAGTGATGTCAAAAGATCACTAAAGAAAGATGCCAGCTTTGAGACCCAAATCAATAATTGGCAGACCAGGAAGGAGAACATTATGAGTTTAGTTTTCAATATATGAAATTTTAAAAAAGAAACAGAAATACCAAGAGTTGGGTAATGGAGATGAAATTCGAAAGAGTGAAACTAGAAATCCCCAACAGATGAAGGATGATTGTTGCAAGTCTTAATCGGTTGCATCACCTAAGAGTTAAACTGAGATTTAAAGGTTGAGACTTAAATCATGGGAAAAATTAATATTTTATGATTGGACAAGACAGGGGCCTTCACGATGTAGACAAATGGAAATTTATGGTGATAACCGAAGCCTCAAAAACAACTAGCTGGAGGGAAAAAAAGAAGCACACGTGCTTGGATATTATAATTCAACAGAGAATTTTCACATCAGCCAGAAAATCAAAGTCAGCAATGGCTCATTGTGAGCTGGCAGAAATCCTGCTCTGGTTTTCAATTGAAATAACTCAGTGCGGACATTCAGGTATGAGGACAACAAACCCACCATAATACCTACCTCCGAGGGACTCAGCAGGAAAAGGCTCTCGCTCCAGACTTTGCACTAATTGTGGCAGCTTCGATCGTGGCTAAGGGGGAGAACTGACTGAACTCCACATGGCATTTTTAACCCCATAAATTTGAAATGAGAAAATATTTCAGCCACACTGCTGCTAACTTTTAACCTGCCCACACCTGGACTAATATTTAAGGTACTTGGAGCCATTAATATCAGCTTTGACATGTACCAATATAATGACTGGGAATTGTTCATGATTCTTGAAATGGAAAAAAGAAGTCATATGACAAATATAAATGTGCTATGATGTTTTCACAAATGATAAATTTCTATGGGTCACTTTGTAAATATTGAGCAGGCAAGATATAATTATGGCCTCATAAATACAACTAAATATGAAATCCAGTAAATGAAAATAAATGATTAACAATCGATTATTAACTACCAATAATAGCTATTAAAACTTAGACATTTTACTCCTAGAAAACTCCTAATCAGATTCCATTAACTCCTATTTTAGAAGCTTTCAATAAGCTTGGTTTACTAGTTTGCTTCTCAAGAGTAAATCAGAAGTAATCAACTCGATGCAGACAAGATCTCATTTTAAGACAAGTACATTAATGGCAGCAAGTTATGATGACAGATAAAGAGAAAAGTGAAAAGAGGAAGGAGAAAAACAGCTTTAGACAGCACAAATCAGAACTCCAAGAGCAGACTAGTTTCTTATTTAGTGTAAAGTATGCATGCAAATGGCTACATTTCATTAACCTCTGATGATTAATAATCACAATAGCTACCAAAAACGTTCAATACGGTCAGGAATATAATATAAGATACATTTAATAAGATTTCAGTGAAGCTAAAATTGGTTAATAGTTGCAGAAAAGTGTGCTTCTGTTGTTGATAAATTTTGCTTAGGTGGAAGTAGTTCACTTTTAAGTAATGCATGCTCTCCCCTAAAATAAAAACCATTCGTGAGAAATAAGAAGTTATATCCTTAAAGATTGCTCATTACTTCAATTCCAAAGTACTTATTGACCCCAGGTTTATCCCTTTGTGTTACTGAAGGCTTCTCAGCTTCTACCTCTTATCAGAGTTATTTGCACGGAATTGTCCTGGCCCCGTATGGAAAGTAAATATGAGACCCTTGAATTCATCTGTGTGTTTTGCTTTCTCCCTCACTCTGCAGTATCTATCATGTATAAAGTGTCCAATGAATGAAGAAAATAATTCATAAGCACACATCTGTCCTTTAGACTTTTCTGACAATAAATAATAGTATCAAAATTTACATTCGAAAAACACTGTAAAATGTAAATTATATAAAGACATCATTAAATATAGTTTAATCAAAAAATTAACTAAGATAAAGTTCAAATGTATACCTGAATAAAAGTTGGAATTATTAAAAATCCTAAAGGAATTACAATGTAAGCAAAAGCTAACATTGCCTATTAGTGAATTTCCAGAAATACAGAGGTTGAAATCTTTTGTCATTATAATTTCAATTATATATCATGGTAATTAGTTAGCTGCAATTTGCATTTTGTATTGAGAAAAGGTTTAAAACAAAATTTTGTTTTAATGCTCCCCTTTTAAGTCTGATACATCTGCAATTAATAGTTCCCAAAAATAAAAGGTTTCTGTACTATATATATTCAAAAGCCGTGCATCTTGAATTTTAAAACAGATGTATATGTTATTTATAAGGCAATTCATTAAGTAGGATTTAATTTTTAAACTTTTGAACACTCATAAATGTGTTTACAAATCAATCTCTACAAAATAATCTTCATTTTGAATATTTCATTATCAATACATAATATTCATCCTCATTGGGTTCAATCAAGATAATTAGCAGGGCTTATGATTCTATTCAGAAATAAGTCAATAATAGAACATCACTATTTTCATAGAAATACTCAAAATTTTTCTGATTAATTATCATGCATTTGTCCTTTTTTGCTACTTAGAGTATCACACTATAAAGATATAGAGGATAGATTTCAGTTAACAAAATAGTGCCACAGGAGTGTAGTTTGCAGCTTTGATATCTAGGTGTATGTTCTGAGTAACAAAAAAATGAGAAAAATCTCTGAATAACAACAGGCATATTCTCAGAATTCAGTCACACCAGAAGATCAGGGAGTCCAAAGCAAGAGGATCACAAGTTCATGTTCTGTCTGATCAGCTTAGTGAGACACTGTGTCAAAATAAAAAAAGAATAAGTAAAAAGGGCTAGGGGTGTAGCTCGGTGCTAGAGCACCCTGGGTACCTTCCCAAGCACTGCAAAAAGAGGGAAAATGTAGATTTTTAAGTTCATTAAGCTCTTTCATTAATATAAGAATGTGGATGATCCTATTTTGAACAGAGAACTATCAGGTCAGAACAGGGGACCAGTTCACTTACTCATTCAATACTGAGCGCCTAAAATGTACCGGTCACTGTGCCAGAGGCAGGAAATAGAAATACAAATATAACATTCTTCCCCTTAAAAACTGTCATAGACAAAAGAAATAATTGACAATCTGACTTCTTCATTAAAACTACAAATTTTGAAAGAAAATAAGCCAAGCTATAGACTAGGACATAATATTTGTAAAAATATATCTGACAAAAAACTATTATCAAAAATATATAGAGCATTCTTACAACCCAACAACAAGAAAACAAACATCCCAGTTTAGAAATGGCAAAAGACCTGACACCTCATTCAAGAACACATTCAGATGACAGTCGAGTATGTGAAAAGATTTTCTACTTCATGTCTTTAGGAAAATGCAATTTAAAGCAATGACCCACCACTACAAACCTATTAAACTAGCCAGCATCCAAAACACGGACAATGCAAAAATGCTCCAGAAGCTGTCGGCACTGCAGGAGATCTTGTTTGTCACTGGTGGGAATGCGAAGTAGTAGAGCCACTTCAGAAGACCATTTGGCAGTTTCTTAGAGACTACACACTCTTGCCACACGATCCAGCAATCATGCTCCTTACTATTTACTCCAATAAGAGGAAAAGTGAAATTTAGGGAAAAAATCTGCCCGTGAATGTTTACAGCAGCTTTATTCAAAATTTTTAAAACTTGAATACAACCAAGACATTCTTCAGCAGGTAAACGGAAAAACCAGGGTATGTATAAACATTATCGAACATTAGCATGAAATGATCATCAAGCTATGAAAGAACACGGAGGAACCTAAAATGCACATTATTATTAAAATGCATAAATAAGCCAGCATAAAAAGGCTACAGATTATATTATTCCAATTGCATAGCATCATGTAAAAGGCAAAACTATGAAGACAACAAAAACTCAGTAGTTTCCAGAGGGAAAGAAGGGGCGGAGACAGGTAGTTGGAGCACAGATTTCTAGGCAAAGGAACTCATCTGCATAACACAACAGTGATCAGCATGTGGAATGATGTGTCTTTCCAAATACATAAAATGCACAGGACCAACACGCTCTGCTGGAAACCAGTGGAGTTTGGATGACTTTTCATTAATGTGGGTCCGTCCACTGTAACAAATGCTCCTCCAGGGTGTAGGATGTTGACAGCGGGGTAGGTTGTGCCTGTGTGGGGGCAGGGAGTGTCATGGCAACATTCTGTACTTCCCACTCAATTTTGCTGTGAACCTAAAACTGCACTAAAGAGTCTTTAAAAACTCTGTTGTTTACAACAGAGATACAGACAAGTAACCAAATGATGAATTATGGGATGTCAAATGTTATAAAAGAGATATGTTATAAAGGAAATGTGGGAACACAGAAAAGGGCAAGAGGATGTCCACACTGGTGAGAAAAAGATGTGTCAGGAAGGCTAATCTTTCCTTACCTCCCAAGTCCACAGTAGGAAAAGCTTTCAAACAAATCCTAGGCTGGAGTAGAGAAAAGAAAAATGGTTAAAGTCCTCTTAGAAGAGGCAAGAAAGTGACAAGAGAGGAAGTTCAGGAGATAAAAAGGATGAAGAGTCGAGAGGGAGGCCCGAAGATGTGCCTCACTAAAACCAAGGAGCATCCATCCAAAAATGGCTGCATTCCGAGTATTCTCTATAGAAAGGTCAACTGGAGTTTTCACAGAGCACACACAGTGTCAAGGTAGAGAAGAGCACAAACCTTTCTACTGACTCCGATCGTAAAGAAGTCTAGACTCTCAATCAGCAGGCTATGTGCTCACAGGTTCTCACAGGCCATTTTCATGGCAGACTTGCGATTGAATTCTGCTCCTAAGCTACCACACTGTTCAACTGACATGAGTGTTAAGAATACGATCAAAGACATTTTAAAAGCCTGTATGAGTATACAACTGCTTGCCTTAATAAATGGTACCTTCAAGTACTCTTTCTATTTCTTTTTTAAATTAATGAATTAGTGCTCTGCAGTCGAGCTAGAACAATTGTTGAGAGGATTTATATCCCACATGATTCTTAAAAGTATTTAAACTGGATTATAAAATCACAGAATGGTACTACAGGTAGAAGCAAGTAAAGTAACATTTTTAAAAGTACAAATAAATAAGAGGATGTAATAGGAAACCAGAGATTAAATTTAAAGTGCCTACCATGAAATTCTGTGCTAAGAATGGGCTATAAGTATGGCAACTCTGTAAACAAATAAAAAAGGCCTTTGGTCGGCTGGGGATTTAGCTCAGTGATTAGAGTGCTTGCCTTGCAAGCACAAGGGCCTGAGTTCGATCCCCGGCACCACAAAAAACAAAAACAAACAAAAATAAAAAAGGCCTTTGGTCATTCACACAATACATAACGTCATTAAGAAAAAACAAGCCAATTCCCATGGAGTGAAAATCTACCCAAGGGCAAAATTTTCCAAGTTTGCTGAAAAATGATAAACCCAAGGAGTTCAGCATCCAAAGAATTTACAAGTCATCATAATCATTGTAGTCAAAGAAATGATAAAGATAAAATCTTAAAAACAGACAATAATGACACATTACATACAGAAGATGATAACAAAATATTTCTCTTTAGAAATAATGAAAGAAGATGTAGTAGTTAACTGATTGTGTCAGTTTAAGTATGAAACACCCAACTAAATTAGATCAGCACAGTTCTGAGTGTTGCTGAGGGGAGTTACCGAAGACAGAAGACCCACCCTAGGGACACTTGTCACTTGAATTGTATAAAAGGGAAATGAAGAAGGAAGGGTAGTTTCTGTTTCTTTGACAGCTCCAGTAGTCACCTTCACTCGGACATCGTCTCCTGGCTTTCAGCACAGACCCTGCAGCCTCCTGATACAGACTCGCATGGGACCCTCCAACCTTTGACTGAATTCTTCAGATCTTCAGTGAGCAGACAGACCTTCGGTGCTTTCCCACATCTGACTCTGGGCAGCCATTGTAAGCCAACCCAGTAAATCCTTATCTAGTTATATATCTTGCATTAAATTTTGTTCTGTAGTGAGCACTGACTGATACATAGATCAACATTTAGGTGCTAAAAAAAAAAAAAAACAAACCTGTCCAGTAAGAATTCTATACTTCATGAAATTATGTTTTTAATGAAGTTACTAACAAAATTGATCATCAGCAGATTTTTGCCTACAAAAAATGTTAAATTGGGGTTGGGGATTTAACTCAAATGGCAGAGCACTTGCCTGGTAAGTGCAAGGCGCTGAGTTCGATCCCCAGCACCCAAAAACCAAACAAACAAAAAAAGTTAAATTAAGTTCTTAGGCAGGAGAATGATGTCAGGTAGAAATATGGATTAAAGGAACTAATATCATAAGAATTAATAGCATAGGAATTAGCAGCTATGTGTACAAATACACACAAACATACACACATGCATGCGTACACACACACATACAATGCACACAGGAACACACACGGTCATGTGTTGTATAATAATATCTTGCTCATTCATGGACCCTATACAGGACAGTAGTCCCATAGGATTATAACATACCCTAGATATGTAATGGACTATTATCAAGGCTTCTGTAAGTACATTTATGATGTTCACCTAATAATGAATTTCTCTGAATGTATCCCTGTTTGATCACCAGTGACTGTACATTCATGTATGTATATACAGTTTTAAATAACTGTTTAAAAAAAAGGGTTGTTAAGAGAATTAAGATGTATTATGCTTATGTACCAACTCCCCATCACGAATGTAATCATTATGCACTACAAGCACGTAATAATAAAAATAAAGTTTAAAAAATAAAATATTTTTAAAAGATAATTGACTGATTAGGCAAAAATAATGACAACATGTAGGATTTGTATGTAAAAGTGAATTGTATGGTAGGAAATGAAGTGATTGCATAACAATGACATGTAGGCCAGGAAGGGAAAAATGGAAACACCCTTGTAAGGTAGAGCAGTATGATGCTCCTTGAAAGTAACTGTGATGAGCTTAAAGTGTGTACTCTAAATCCAAAAGTAACATCTAAAATAACAAAAGAAAAAACAGTGATAGCTAATGATCCAACAAAGGAGATTTTAAAAAATTTTTTGTGAAATCTTTAATTAATCCTAAAGAAGATGAAAAAAGAAAGGGGAATAAAATAACGGATGACAGAGAGAGAAAAATCAAATAATAAGGTGATAGATTTAAATCCAATCATATCGCCAATTCTATTAAATATAAATAATCTAAACATCTTAATTAAAAGGCAGAAACTGTCATCTCAGATAACTATCCAAGGTCCAATTATACAGTATCTTTAAGAAACCGTTTAAAAATATAAAGACACAAACAGATTAAAAGTAAACAGATTTTTTACAAATACCATGCTAATACAGATCAAAAGAACAATGAAATGATTATATTGCTATCAGAAAAATAGATTTCAGAACACAAAGTATTAACAGGACTAAAGAAGGTAATTTCGTAAAGATAGAAGGGTATCAAGAGCACATAAGAATCGTAAACATTTCTACACCTAAGAGTAGAGCTTCAAACAACACGAAGCAAAATTCATAGACCCAATGGAGGAGATAAACAAGTCCGACATTTTAGTCAGATATTTTGTCACTTTCAATAAATAATTAATGAAATAAGTAGCTATGAAGACAAGGACATAAAAGACTTGAACAACAGTCAAACTTGACCCATTTTGACATTTATAAAGTACTCTGCCCAACAACAGAATATGCATTGTTTTCAAGTTTGCATAAATTTTGTACCAAGAAAGACCATCTTCTGGGTTGAGGAGAGCTACACCTTCCTGCATATTAAAGTGAGATGATATTTGTTGGTGCTGCCTGAGATATGAAACAAGGTAAAGAAAGGGCAAAGCAACATGAAAGGATATCAGGGGTCAGAGCTTGAGTTACCAAAAAAAAGAAAAAAAAAGCTTGAGACATTTTAAGGACACAGAAAGTTAATATCCAGTTTTAAATTATGTATTTTGTTAATGCCCCTTCGTGCTGCTGTATAACGCTAAGTCTCAGTGAATGTCTCTCACACGCACAGCTGCTTCTGGTGAGTGCAGATAAGGAGGACTTAAAATAAATGATTGGTAAGAGGTGATTAGCCAAATATAGCTTCAAAACTCCTGAAGACATTGTTCTTGCTATAAAATACCATGGCGGGGTTTGAATTGACCCTGTCCTGATATTTGGAGTAGGGTGACCCCAGGGAACATCTGTGTTACATTTTTTCTCCCCCAGCGGACACAAGAGAAGAGCAGCAGTATAGATTTATTACTCTGTTGTTATAAATGATACCACACCCCTACAAATAGTAGGGGTACAAATAGTGGCTAGAAATAGTTTTAAAATAGATATTCCATAGCATATCTGTCCCCTCACTTAGTTTAAGCAAGGTATGCCAAAAGCAACAGCAACAAGTGGATAAAAACAGTAAAACAAAATTAAGGCACAGGAGTGGAGGCGGGGGGAGGAAAGAGAAGGAGAAGGGGGAAGAGAGGGAGGAGGTAGAGGAGGAATAAGGGGAAAAGGAAGAAGAAGAAGACAAGGAGGAAAAGCAGGAGGATGGGGAGAAGGAGGGAAAGAAGGGCGGGAAGAAGCAAGCAAGTAAAGACATCTCCCAGAAGTGAGAGCAGACCAATAAACAGGAGCTTACTCTTTGCTTTAGCTGGGCTAAGCCCCAGCTACTCATGCATCTCTGCCACATGTTTTTAATATTTTTCAGTTGAAAATATATAGGGATAGGGAAACATGAATCAAATCCTCCTTTTGGTTGCTGATAAAGGCTCAGGATAAAACAAACCATGAGTTTTCTACTTGTCAGCAATTTCCAACTTTCTTTCAAAATATCTCATCTGTAGAGGGAGGGCTCAAGAGCTCGCCTATGGGAGTTCCAGAAGTGTTACAAATTTATCTGAATTTGAATTTTGAGATATGGAATCTTAGTCTCTTTCTTAACATTGGAAAGTACCCCAGTCTCTTTGCTTGGACCACAGGACTGCCATGCAAAGAACATCTGCAGCTCCCATGTCACCTACAATCAGCAACTGCAGTGGGACAGAGGTGGGATAAAACTGAGGTCCTGGAGCAGGGAGAATCTGTAACGGACTAAAGTCAGTATATCATGCTGCTGCTGGTAGCTGTCTTCCTAAATGCCTGTATTCGTCATATATTATTTTAAGAGATGGTGGAATTTTCTCGATTATCACTTTTGGGTCTCCAATAGTTGGCGTAGTACTACCTAGCATAAGAAGGTGCTCAGTTAGTTGCTGTAGATTAGACTGTGGAAAATTCAAGGAAAATAAAAAAGTATAGAACAGAAAAAAATTACAATCGTGGCCAAAGTAGGAGTTTCAGCCACTAAGTAACAATAAATCAGGTGTCCCTCTGAGAGATGAAGGTGTGATTTTTCCCAGCTGTCAAAGCAAGATAATCCTTTAAACTCAAGTGACATGTGACCAAAGGATAGTTACTACATAATTTATGAGGATTTAGAGGAAGCATGTGTAGGTTTTTTTTCTTTTACTTCAACACAGTACATTTAAAAAGTCAAATTATAGACCAACCTACAAAGTAAGCAAAAATTCCAAACATGATCTCTGTCCTCCTCGTGTGCCTTTTGACCTTCCTTTTCCAGCACTGAACTCCTTTATCCTGTTTCATCAAATCTACCTTCTCCCATTCCTCTGCCCTCATCAGAATAAGCTGCTTCCAATATCCAGCATTCAAGTAATAGTAAGCATCTTCTATTTTAGAAAATTACAATTTGGGAAAAAAGGGAGAAGATAACAGTGGGATAAATATACCCTTAGCAAAGTGTTTTGACTGCTAAGCACTTTGTATGTTACCCTTCTCCAGTGTATTTGCATTTGCACTGGTAGAAAGTACATTTCAACTTATTGGAGTAAATATCTAATGATGAGAATATTTAAGGAGCCCAAAACCCTAGATTTAAAAGAAAAATGAAGCCTATTATATAGTTAGGTTGTAATCAAGCACTGGAAAAATCACTTGTTTTCATCCAAACTATATGGAAGTCCAAGAGTGGTGCTCCTTTACTGGCCTCCAGCCATTTCATCTACAAGTATTTGCAGCAGAATAACAAGGAATGCAAATTAAATGTCTGGTAAGATCACATTAGAACTTAATTTCATCTTTAAGAAAACTGTGCATAACCTTGCCTATATGTGTTTCTTCATTAGTCATTAATAGAAAATGTAAATGATAATATTTCTTATAAAATAAGTGAAACAACCAGGAGAGAAGATTCTCAATTTCTCCTGTCTTTGACCCTGGCTCTTTTTACTCTCTCTGCTCAACTACACATTTTCTTCTTTCTTTTTTTTTTTCTTTCTTTCTTTTTTTGGCTACCTCACCTACCTCTGAACCATGATTAACCAACAAACCACAAGGCTTGCAAAAACACCTCTCTGAAAGTATTCTCTGACAGTTATCAAATGAGATTGCAACAATCCTAAGCCACAGGCATGAAAACTATAACAACCTCCAACTGAAAGTTTCACAGCAATTAAAGACAAAATCCACTATGCTAGCCAAACCACAAAGTATATACTTCTCTCTCTTCCTTACCATATAAAATGTCAACCTTGTTTCAACTCCATGTTATCTGGTATTTAGGTTTTCCCTGGTGTGCATGAGGTGAATAACATCTTTAAGATTTACTTGAGCTAATGTATTTTCTTTTCCTAGTCTTAATGCAAATGCTAACATTCACATATAAGCTTCTGTTCATTGAGTAACAGATATACATACGTGTACTGCATTGGTTGGCTTTCTGTTACTATAGCAAAATACCTGAGGCCAGGAAATTTATAATGAAAAGAAATTTATTTAGCTCATAGTTCTGGAGGTTCACGACATAGTGTCAGTGTCCGGTGTTCAGCCTCTGGTGAAAGCCCTCTGGGCTATTTCACTAGCTGATGATCAACATCACAACCAGAGTACACGCAACAGAACAGATCACATGGTGAGACAGGAAGCCAGAGAAAGTGAGGGTCTTTTGTGATGAGCTTTTCTTACAGAGGCTAACTGACTACCCATGATAACTATCTCGGTAGTGACCTAATCAACTTCCACTAGACCCCAATTCTTCATGGTTCCACAACTTCTAACATCACCACCCTGCTGCCCACGCATGTGACCCTTGAGGAACACACTCAAACCACCTCCAAACACTGCACAAATATAGGAGTGTGTTTATAGGAATGCACATGTATGTAAATTACACATACATAACTATTGCAGGTTTACCAAGCGCATCTTTCACTTTAGTTCTGATTGGAGTAAGGATGCCAGGTTTGGTTGCAAAGGAGTCTGACTAAGGTTGTGTGGCTGCTGGTGGGCAGGTAGTAGGTAAGTTTCTCCCTTGCTCGGTTTCTACTCTACATCTGATTAATGTTTTCCCCTTTTCCTTATCTTCGCAGTTTAAGATGCAGACATTCTGCCTGAAAAAGACAAAAAGTAATTAGCTAGGCTGGGGATGTAGCTTCAGTGTGAGAGCACTTGGCCTAGCATGCCTGAGGCCCCAATTCAACCCCCAGCACCAGGAAAAAACTGCTACCAAGTAACTTGCTACAAATTCCTTAGGAACATCGTGTTAGCTGAGAAAAACAATTTAAAGGAGAAAAGATTGATTTCGGCTTCTGGTTTCAGTCCATGGTCACAGACTCTGTTGTTTCTGGGCTGTGATGAGACAGTACGTGATGGCAGAGGAAAGCTGCTCACTTATGGGTGGTCAGAGGGAGAGCGAGAGAGGGAGGGAGGCTGGGGTTCACTAAATCCTCAAAGGTGTTTCCTCAGTGACCTGCTTTCTCCAACTAGGCCTCAACTCGGCCATAAGCAGGAGTCCAAGCCATTAGTACACGGGCTCTGGGAGATATTTAAGATCCAAACCATAATAATCATTTATTAACTCACAAAAACCTCTGTTTAAAGACAGTAAACATCAATCTTCTCATTCTTGAGCTTTTGTCAAACTTGTATGTATGACATAACTTTTTCCAGCTTTTGAGGTGTAATTGAGAAATCGTATAAGTTTAACTTGAATACTGTGATGATTTCATGTAAATATACATTATGAAATGCATATAATCAACTCACATGTGTGTGTGCTGAGAATCTTTTTTTTTTTTTTTTTTTTTTTTTTTTTTTTTTTTTTTTTTTTGGTGCTGGGGATCAAACTCAGGACCTTATGCTTGCTAGGCAGGCACTCTAACCACTGAGCTCAATCCCCAGCCCCAAGAATCTTTAAAATACATTCTCTTTTTAAATTTAAATGTATTATTAAATGTAGTCATCATGCTATATATTATATTCACAGAACTTATACCTTGTATAACTGAAGATTTCTATTCTTTGACCAATATTGTTCCAAATAACATAATTTTTGTTCATTAAAACTCCCTACTCTATATGGATAACTCAAAGATTATTAAGAGTTGAAAAAGAGACTTTGAAAGTCATCACTTATTTATGCAGTGAGATTCCCCACATAATATACATAATCAAGTCTGTTTTACAGCTTGCAACACATACACGTATATAGCTTTCTGGCGTGAGTATGAACACATAGACACAGAAGCACCCAGTCTCTCCTTAAATATAACTCAAAATGGTGTACTCGATTCTTAAGGGCAGTTCTCTCTATATATTAGCGCTGGAAATTCTGAAAGAAATCACATCAGCAATTCAAGTAACTATTTCATACTTGTGGCTGAATCTTAATGATTGAAATTTCTTATCTATACAACTGCAGGAAGTCCAGCTTTCATGGAAAATTTCTGAGAATATTCAGAAGTGTCTATATACCATGGTTCTTGCTCACCAGTGTAATCAACCAGTCCAGGATGTTTCCATAGCAACACCAGACATTTCTACTTAACTTCAACATCAAATTCTCCCCCATCACACCATCACAGTTTCCATTGAAACTGGCTATTCTCCCTGGAATCTCAGTCTGGAAACATGTATCTCCCTTGTAGAAAACAGTCCTTGTGTATTATTCCTAGTCTCTGAGAGCGCCCTTGGCAAGGCTGCTTGGACGCAGAATTGTTAAACACAAGATTCTTCAAATTCACACACACATTCACTTTCTCCTGAGGTCAAAAACACACATCTAGAGGGTCTGGGTCAAGGTAAGACACAAGCTTCGCCACAGCCAGGCAACTAGAAATATCATTGCCTTTCAGGACACAGACCCTGTCACTGGACGTGAGCAACCCTTTACTCTCTCATTTCTACTTTGGCTTTTCCTGCAATCTGACTTTAACAGTTTCTCCAACCTGCAATGCTTTATAAAATGGATTTGAAACCAAATTTTACACGCTGTTGATCTATCATTCCCATTCGCATGAGTCTCTTCTTACTAGCCAAAAAGTTCTAAACTTCTTTGAAAGTCATTACTCATTTATGTGGTGAGATTCTGCAGTAAGTGTAAATCAATGAACAACTGAATACTCAGGAGAAGGATTGTTCTTTGGCTTACTCACCAGAGATCTCTGCTTCTTACAAGGTAAGCCTCTCTTTTTTTTTTTTTTTTTCATTTCTCCTAAGGAAAAAAAATCCATATCTTACTATTTTCCTTCCATCCATTCATTCAATTGTTATCTCTGGAGAAAACGTTTCTATGAAAATCCAGATCCCTATGACAATCTGCTCCCTTCCAGTCTGGCAGCTGAATATGCCAGTTCCTTCCCATCACTCACTGGGACCTGGGATAGCACCTGTCAGGCCGGCCACTCCACAGCACCAACCCAGTTAGCTGGCGGGTTTCATAAAATTCGATCGTCTGAGAGCTCCAGTAGCACTTCAACAGGTGTAGTTGGGCATGTCCTTTCCTTATTCCGGGCATCTTATTTCTACAAAAAAGTTCTAACACTAAACTAGCAATTTTACACTGAATATATGCGCGCTGACCCTGATCAGACCACACCAGGCTATTGCATTGAGAACAGTTAAGTCAACGGTGACCTTTGTGTTGCTGCTCCGTGATCAGTCTTAACACTCACCCACCCCATAGCTCACTGGCTACCTCCAGTAACAACTACCTCCACCCTAACATGCCCACACCCGAAACTCGCATTCCTTCTGCCAACGCGGCCCACCCACACTTCTCCTCATCAAACTTCTCATTAATTATTAGTATCCTCCTTTCAGTCTCTCGGGCAAAATTAATTAATTAATTAAAATAAAACCTTGGTATTAGGCTCGAAGTCTTTTTTCTTATCCCCATATGATTCATCAGCAAATCCAGTCAGCTCTTCTTCCAAAAACAATCCAAGATTCCTGTAAGTACGTGTGACGTCTGCCTCCAGTCCGGCCCCAGTTCACGCCACCGCCATCTCGTGCCCAGCTTGGCTCAGCAGCCTCCTAACTAGTCTCCCTGCTTGTCGTACGACAGCCAAAGTGATCCTATTAACCCACGACCCCTGATGGCCCTCTTCTCAACCCACTCTGGCATCTTTCAAAGCAAAGTCTGGTCTTCGTAATTGCTCCGCAGGCCCTACAAGTACCGGCCTCTCTTTCCCTTACCCGCTGCAGCCACGCTGGTCACCTTGGATGGCCCACAAACACTCTAGGTTCACTCCTCGAGAATGTTATTCCCACAGACACCCCCGTACCCTATTTCTATTTCCTTACCTCCTTCAAGTTTGCATTCAAATAGCATCTCATTTAAAAAAAAAAGAGCTGGGGTTTTAATCTAAGCACTATTACTAAAAATTATTTCCACGGACAGGCAAACACATCTATTTTCTTCTATGTTACCTATCAAAATACTTCAGCATTTCAAGATGAGAAAAAGATTCTTTTAAGCTTTTTTTAACAATTCTAATTATAAAATAAAAATACCCCAAAATGTTTGATTTCTATCTTTTGATTTTTGTGATAGCATTATAGTTCCTCTGGACTAAAATTTTATGTCTTATCTTTTCTAAAATGTGATGATTTGATTGCCCCAAATCCTCTTGTCAGTTCACTCTATACCCCAGAAGCTGTGCCCTCTAATCCAATGCTGCCTAGAGCTTCCCCCTCCAGACGTTCACGTACACTATCCCCTCCTCTGAGATCACCAGTGTGGGACTAGCTGCCTCAATATTCTCTACATAGTCTAGGACCAGATAAGATGCCACTTCTTCCATGAAGTCCTCTCTGATCTTTCCCACACAAAGGCACCTCTTCTTTCTAAGACCAAAGGTCCTTGATTTGCATTTCATCTTAGTGCATTTGTCTGTATACGTAATCTTTTTATGGGACCCATGTCCCCTACACATGGATTACATATTTACCCCACAAGGCTTAGAAATACCTCACATAAAATGACAATTCAAAGAAAAATTCACTGAATAATTAGATGAAAGTAAAATGAGTAACAAGCAAGTTAAGATACATGCTTACACAACCCTATTTTTACACCTCATTGTTTTTGTTAACTAGACTTATCCAAGTGTGTCCTTGCTATCTTAAAGCAATTTTGATGACAATAACATTATAATTGCCATCAATTGTTTTGAGGTCATTATCTAAAATATGTTTTTGTTATTAAAACCTAGTAGCACTATTTTCCTCAGCTTTTCACGTTCATGTGTGGTTGTATTTACGTATGTCTGTATATATCAGATTTGTATTCGCATACTCAGTAATCCTCACCTTCTCAACAAAGAAACTTGCACATGGGCACAAGTTATATTATGTAGGTAGGTTTGTGTGTGCTTATGTTTGCACGAATATCACATAACTTTT